>JALPQD010000062.1:562641-747641 GCA_023101885.1 Typhlomys cinereus | reverse complement strand
CATTAGTCCCTATTGGTTACTGTAACAAAATACCAGAGGTGGAGCATATATGAAGACAAGAATTTTGGGTTTTTTTTCCCACTCAGTCTTAGAGGCTCAAGGCATTACAACACATGTGCTTCTTGGGAGTGTTTGTGAAACTGAGGATGCTGAGTCCCATAGACCCTTGAGAATCCACACCCTGCCACACCTTATCCATTGCTCACAGGGGACCAAGCTCTAAGCATGACCATAGTGGCTGTCAATCACCAAGCCTTTCTGTCCATCACTCCCAGCTTCATGGCTGCCACCATCAAGGTGGCCATTTTTGGCAATACAAGGGCAGAAACAGTTGCTTGCTGGTCTGCTCTCTGCCTCCAGTCTTACCTCTCCAACCTGTTCTTTGCATCGTGGCAGGAAGGAGATTCTCTAGCTTCCAAGGGGATTTCTAACATTCTCTTGCTTCAGATCCCCAGGACCCTTGCTTGGCATTCAAGGCCCATCATAAACGAAGTCATATCTGTTGGCTGCTCTGGAGATGCCATTCCTGCATGCTGAGGCTAGGCCATGCCTTTCTGCAGGTCCTCAGGGTACCAGGCTCCTGCTGACTCTTCCTTGGATCAGATCATCACTCTGACTCTGTGCAGCTGTCTCCACATTGTGGGGCTGACACACAGGGGCCATGTTTCCCTGGGAGGTTCCTCCAAGGTTACATCACGGGTTCCATGGAGATTGATGAACTTACAAAGGATGAGGTTTCCAGGGGCATTTAGTGACTTCTAAATCAAAATTCAATTTGCAGGAAGGAAAGTCCCAGCTGACTCCCAAGAACAGGATTATAAGATAGCACTATATCACAGAGCACAGTGATTCTACCCTCTACCCAGGAGGGCTGGCTTCTTTTAAAAAATATCTATGTGTACCAGTTACTTTTCTCTATTGCTGTGAGACACCACTCTAAGTCAAACAACTTAAGGGAGAAAGGGAGATTTATTCAGCTTATGGCTCCTGAGCAGAGATACAGTCCATTATAGTGGAAAAGGCATGACTGGCTGGCAGAAGCTAGAAGTGGCCTAAGTGACATCCATCGAGAATCCCAGGAGCTGCAAGACTGCCAACTGCGAGAGCAGACCTCTACTGGATGTAGGGTGGAGCTCATCCACCTCAAGACCCATCTCACACCCTGTGATTGTCTCCTTCTAGCAAGGCTCCACCTCTCAAAGGTGCCATGACTTTCCCAAACAACTGAAAATTCAAACACATGAGCCTGTGGGGGACAACTCACATTTCAAACCATGATATTCTATCCCTGGCCCCCACAGGCTTATTGCCATGCAATGCAGACTATACTCAGTCCAATTTTAAAAGTCCCATAGACTACATCAGTCATGGAACTTTTAAAATTGTCCTAAGTCCAAAGCCTTCTGTAAAATCAAAATGCAAGTTACATACTTCCAACATACAATGGCACAGAACAAATTACCACTTCAAAAGGGCAGAATGGTGGCATATCCAGAAAAGATTGGTCCATAACAAGACTGAAAACCAGCAGGACACACTTCAAGTCCTGTGGCTCCAAGTCTAGCACCTCTTATTGAAGTCATCACAGTTCCAAAGGGCTTCAGGTCTACCCTTCCAGCACAGCTACCCATAGAACACATCACTCTCTAACAATTTCATATCTCAATGACAAACAAGGCTTTAATCTATAGCACAAACTGCCCTTCTTGAGCCTCTAAATTGCAGGCTTCCTGCTACAGACTTCCTGGCATGTGCCGTTTTCTGAAACCTTGGAGGAGGAATCCACAACCTACTCCTTCTTGCATCTTTGATGCCTGTTGCAGTCAGCCTGCATGGTTGCTGATAAATTACCATCAAACAGCTTTAGGGAACAAGGGGTTTATTTTCTTATGACAGTCTTGTTTACAGTTCTCAGTCCAGCTTGACAAGAGAGCTCACGCCAATACCAGGGCCACACCATCACCACATAAAAGCTGAGAGATGGACAATCCTTACTTGCCAGACCAGTATGTCTGGCCAAGTGTATACAAGGATGCCAACTCCTTTCAACCAGCCCTCCATCTTTTATTCCAAGGCCTGATCCTACCCACCATAGTCTGGGCCCTCCCCATTAGCTAGACAATCTCCTGCAGGCTTGCTCTGGGCCAAACTCAACCACTAATTCTCCACAAATGTGCCCAGAGCTCAAACCTTCAACTGTCAAGTTGACACCTGTGCCTAACTATGACAATCTGCTAAAACCAGGTCTGGGCTGGAGAGTTGGTTCAAGGGTTAATCCTCTGCTTTGCTAGCAGAAGGTCCTAAATTCAGATTCCAGATCCCATATAAAAATGCAGAAATGGAGGAAAGAGTCTGGGAAACTCCACAGCAAAACAAAGAGGAAGTAGTGCAATCCCAGGATGATGCCCAAGTTACCCTTGGGCCTCTACAGGCACAAATTGAGCCTTCTGCAAAGAAAAAAAAATAGATAAAATGAAACCAGGACCATGTGGACAAGTTTGTCAAGTTCTGCTATAACCTCCAGCTGGAGATTGGCCTTTCTGAATCACAGCTGATTTAATTTCTCAGTGCTGTCTCTCAGAATCTCTCATGGGAAGTTGCTTTAATTGGACAGAAGCAGAAAATTCTCTTTGAGCTCTTCTCTTTAACTCTTTCCTTCCAAAAGAATTTACATTCTTATGGGTGGGAGCCTTCTCTGAGGAATTTTCCCTCAGGGTAGGTTCTCTTCTATTATCCAAATTGAGATCAGGCTTTGACTCACACTAATGAAAGCCATTTTGTTGTCTGTCTTATCCTAGTTCAATTCAAGTTTGCTATCACATTTTTCCCCATCAAACATCACAATTTTTACTTCCTTCTACCTGATTCCTTGCTCCCTTTTGTAACTCTGAATAAGAACACTAAAAGGTAGCCCTGTCACATTGTCAAGTCTACATTGCCTTGAAATTTCCTTTGCTGAGCACTCAAATTTAACTTCAGGCAAGCTTTCGGGATGAGGGTAAAACTTAATCAAACTCTCTGCCAATACATTGCTCCATTTGCCCCATGTACAATTATAAACACAGTCTCTGTTCCCCTCTGGACCATCACAAACTGGCTTCCATTGCCTATGTGTTTATCAGCATTTCTCTCTTCATAACTTTCACTAAAATAGCCTCTTAAGCCCAGCAAGCAAAGGCTTTCCCAGTGCAAGTACCAAAATTTGCGTATTTCACCCAACAAACATTTCCAAGGACATACTGGCTATATCACAGCATTGGCCATACTGCTGGGTACCAACTTCTCTCAACCTCGCAAATAGCAATTTCGCTTTTTTGGTACCAGACTCTCTTAGTCTCACACAGCAACACCCTACTTCTCTGGTATCAATTTCTATACTGGGTACTCTTCTCTATTGCTGCTGAGACACTATTCAAAGTCAAATAACTTATGAAAGAGAGAGAGGGAGAGAAAGAGAGAGACAGAGAGAGAGAGAGAGAAATGCACATGTGCATGCTATGGTATGTGTGTGGATGGGTAGAGGTCAGAGGACAACTTTGGAAGTCAGTTCTCTCCTTTTACCATGTGAGCTTCTGGGGATAGAACTTAAGTCTTGGGGTGTGCAAAGAGATGCCTTACCTGCTGAGTTATCTCATCAGGGCCCAAGGCTGGCTTCTTCCACTGGCATCTCCTGGGCTGACCTTGGACCTGAGGTCACTTTGCACCCTTCCCACGCTCAAGGCATTCTGAGATGGGTAGATCATGACTCTGGACTGGCCCAGAGCCAGGGTCTGTGTGGGCGAGGGAAATGAAATGTATCCAATGCTCTCCACCAGGAACTTTTCCCAAAGTCTTGTGGCAACTAATCCAACAGTTGCCTCCTGATACCATGAACATTTGGCATTTTTAAAACTTTATTTATTTATGTGTTGTTTATGCATGGGCATGTGAGCATGTGTGCGTGCATGTGTGCATGTGTGTGTGTGTGTGTGTGTGTGTGTGTGTGTGCATCAGAGGGCACTGTGTGTCCCTGTGGAAGTCCAAGGGTGACTTTGGGAATCATCCTGGATTGTTCTACCTCCTTTATGCTTTGTGCTTGGATTTCCTAGGCTCCACCCACCAGGGCCAGAAGTGCAGGTGGTCACCGTTTTCGCCTGGCATTTTTTACATGGGACCTGGGATCAGAGTCTTAACCCTGAGCCATCTCTCCAGCCCTTGGCATCTTATTTATGCACACATGTGAGTTCATGTGTGCACATTTGTGCACGTATGTGGAGGCCAAAAGTAGATGTAGGGTGTCTTTCTCAGTTAATCTCCACCTTACTCATTAGATAGGCTCTTCCTGAGACATAGCTAGTGAGCTCTGGGAATGTGCTTCACCACTGTGTGCACTGTTGGGTGTCAGGGATCTGAACTCAGGTCCCCATGTTTGTAGCAGCAAGCCCCTCTACCCACTGGACCATCTTGCTGGTGCATCAATCTCATGAAGATCACAGACCGAATGGCTGTCTTCCCACCTGTCTACCTGGGAGTGACATATAACCCCAAACTTTGCTGCTCACAACAAACACATGCATTGCCTTAACTTTCCGTTCTCAGCCAGGGTCACCCAAGGTCGCCTCCAGCCTGTGGTCTCAGAAAATGTGGTCTCATCCGATATTCCACTAGGGAAAGATTTGGTTTTCCAAGTTCATTTAGCTCTTAGCAACAGTGCATTCCTTCTGAGCACCAAGTGAAGGGCATTGGTTCCTTGTGACCTGCTGGCCTAAGATCCTCAGTCCCTGGATATAGGGACCTACTCAGCACAGCCCCTTGCTTCTCGTAATAAGTGGGACTGTCCTGCTTCGTGTGACACCATCTGTCCTCAATCCCTTATTTTCATGATGCTGAGTGACTTGACGTGGGTGCTGCCCACATGCAAGAGGGCGCTGTTGCGGTCAGCCTGCAACATTGCTGATAAGTGACCATCACACAGCTTAAGGGAACAAGGGGTTTATTTCCTTACGATAGTCCGGTTACAGTTCTCAGTCCAGCTTGACGGGAGAGCAGCACCAATACCAGGGCCGAGGGAACTGGCCATACCATCACTGTGTAACAGCTGAGAGATGGACGATCCTTACTTGTCAGACCAGCATGTCTAGCCAAGTGAACAGAAGGATGCCAACTCTCTCAACCAGCTCTCTGTGATTTATCCAGGGCCTAATCCCACCCATCATTGGCTGGGTCTTCCCCATCAGCTAGACAATCTCCTTCAGGTTTGCTCTGGGCTTAACTCAACCATCAACTCTCTACAACTGTGCCCAGAGCTCAAACCCTCAACAGTCAAGTTGACACCTGTGCTTAACTATGACAGGGGCCCATTGCAAAGGACTGCGGTGCAGGGAGGTGTGGATCAGGGGCCACTCTGCAGACGGTCAGCTTCAGAGTGGTGATGTTCTGAGACCCCTCAGCTGCCTGCTTGTGGATCTGGATGTGATGCCCGAGGATCTGCTCCCGACAGTGGATCCCACAGCCGGGGCACCCAAAGCCACACTCCCCCCAGCATGTCTTTGCCTCTTGAGCCTCGGCCATTTAAGGCAGGGGAAGGATGGGAAGCGGATCATCAACAGACAACTAGGGGGCTGCTGCCCACATGGGGCGTGGATCCTGTGGGAGGGAGCACAGTATCCACTGGGCACATCACAGGGCTCTCTCCTGGAGGTCACCCTCCACCAAGGGGGGCCGCACCCCCTGGCTTGCTTGGCAGTCTTGCTGCTTGCTCTGTGTTTGCTTCTCCACCAACAACTGCCAATTCAATGCTTGGAACTCCTCCAGATGTTGAATTCTGAGGACAACTTGTACGAACTCCTCTGTGGCTGGCGTGTGTGGCTGTAAGGGCTGAGCGTCATGTAATGGATATTCCTCCCCATTCTTAAGCCAGAGAGAGCTGTGCTGGTCTATATACAGAAGCCCCCACCCCCACACTTTTCCCATGTCACGCATGAGCCAGACTTTGAGGATCCTGCCTTCTGCCTGCTGTGCTGACATCTTGATGCACCTACCTGGGTGACCCCAAGAACAAGGGGCTCAGGGTCACTCACAGCTACCCCAATAGGTGGAAACTCTGCCTCCCACACACTGAACACAACCCCCCAAAACCTGCAGGCTGAGTCACTCCACATTAGAATGAGCCTCTATGACTGCCACGTGCTTTTCAATAAGCCCGACAGGCAAGACCAGACTGGTTTTCAGACATGAAGCTATGCTAGGGGTTTGGGGACTGAACAGCCGCATTTCAAAAATTCAGTTAACACCAACTGCGAATTAAATCCAGTGATCATGGGTGTTTTAATGCCCAGGGCCGTCGAACCTGCTATTCTCTGAGTGTTACTTTAAGGGATCTCGGAAGGCCAAGGCACACTACTCCTTAATCAAACGTCATAGGAAGTTATTTTAACCCCATTGCTCCAGATTTCAGTCTCCAAGAGAAACTTGTGGAGCTGCATTTGGCAGAATATCTTCCTGGGCACGTTACTTCTCTCAACTTCCTGACAGCTTCAGATGGCTTCATGAGGAACTCTTCAGTCCACCGAGTATTGGTACCTGGGAGGAACATTTGAGTGACACACATGTGGGCTCTGGGTTTAAAAGAAGGTGGCACAGGGGCTTGGCTGCATCCATCCACTCATCTCTCCATTCATTCATCCATCCTACCATCTCTTTATACATCGCCCACATCCTACTATCCCCCATCCCCCGTCCCCCTATGCTTGGGGTTGGGGTGACAGTACTGTGGGAGCATGAAAAGAGAATTCAGATCTCTGGTACTCCTGTGAATGTCTAGTAGTTTTGGAGCCACCTATCACCCCAGCACTCAGGAAAACAGAGCTCAAGGATTCCCCAGGCAAGCTAGCCAAGTAGCCAGCTCTGGGTTCAATTGACAGACCCCCACCTTGGTAAATGAGGTAGGGAGGAATTGAAGAAGTCAACCAATGTCAATCTAGGGTCTCAGTACACATGCATGCACACACCTATGCCCACACACATGCAAACAGGCACAGGCATACAGAGCACACACATTTATGCATGTATGGAGAAAAAAAATGCTTGTGTCTGAACACAATGTTCACTTATGTGGTTTGAAAGTCTGCAGCTGGTAGTGGAAGTTGAACTCAGTGGGCGGCTGTTCTGGTCTCTGCTGGACCCTGCCTGCTGGGCCCTCTCATCCTTGTGAGCTGCTGGGGTAATTGCTCCCAACTGACTGGTTCTCATGTCTCCCACTGTTGCAGTTCACCTGCATGGTTGCTGATAAATGTCAGATGGCTTAAGGGAAAAAGGAGTTTATTTTTTTACTGATAGTCCGGTTACAGTCTGTAGTCCAGCTTGACAGGAGAGCACGCACCCACACCAGGGCTGAGGGGACTGACCACACCATCACCACATAACAGCTGAGAGAGGGACAATCCTTACTTGCCAGACCAGCATGAATGGCCAAGTACACAAGGATGCTGACTCTCTCAACCAACTCTCAGTATTTTATTCACCTGTTCAGGGCCTAGTCCTACCCACCATGGGCTGGGCCTTCCCATCAGCTAGACAATCTCCTGCAGGTTTGCTCTGGGCTTAACTCAACCACTAATTCTCTGTAACTGTGCCCACAGCTCAAACCCTCAACTGTCAAGTTGACACTTGTGCCCACTGCTCCTGAGACTTGCCCCTGTTTAGATCCCAGCAAGAAGAGAATCTCACACAGCCTCTTAAGGTTGGTCCCTGGCCTGACAGGACGCCCCTTCTGCCACCACAGTCTATTGGCTACAGCTAGTCATGAACTCAAGTCCAGATTCAGACAGCGAGGAGGAATGGCCGCAACTCGCTGGGCACCGTGGTGGATTCTCATGGCCAACAGGCATGGGCATGGGGTTCAGGGGGAAAGCGAAGAATGTAGGCAATTCAGGGACCAGATCCCAAGGATTCACGTATTCCCAATTCCTACCAGATATAAAAAAAACCCACGAAAAGTGAGTGAGGCCTGGGGACCACTTTTAGACCCTCCAGGCAGCTGTGAGCTGCTCGTCCTTGGATTTCTATGAGCAAAGTCACTGCGTTCCTTCTGAGAGCGGGTTGGTCAGCTGACACCCTATCAGCGTCTGACCACAGCTGTCCACTGGCTTTCAGCCCTCAGTCGGCAGCCTGGGATTCTCTGCAAGGCTGTCAGAGAGACGAAGTCACCGTGGAGCCTCCAGTGCCAGTGGTCCAGGGGCCTCTGCTCTCCCCCACACCCCAAGCTTTGGGGGTACTGTTCTGTTAACCTCCGCATGTCTTCCGAGGAGGCTTGTGAGCCGGCCTCTGTCCTGTCCAGTCTCACCCCATCCAGGTGAAACAGAAGGTGGTCTGCCAGGAGGCAGGAGCACTATGCGGTCCCTGCCGTGGAGGGGGGTTGCCTCAGAGAGGGGCCTCGGAGGGGTGGCCGGGGGCCCATTTTCCTTCTCAAAGGTCATATTTTCTTCTTTCTCAGTGTTTGAGGTTAAAAAAAAAAAAAGAGCCAGCGCAGTGCACTTTCTAAATACCAATGGCCTTGCCAACCCCAGGAAACAGAAGCCAGAGAAGGACAGGGAAGGTTTGTGGTGGCTGACTGCCGAGTACCACCAGAGGAGACAGACTTGCTAACAGCAGGCGTAAAGGCTGAGGTTCATCTGATCCTGGGTTAGCCTGAAATTACTGTGAATTTCTCTTCCTAGGGCGAGCTGGAGCCCAGAGCTGCTGCGAGGCTGAGAGCAGACAAAACCCTTTCCAGACGCCTAGGGGCTCCTCGGTGAGACCTCCAGACCCCCACCCTCTGCCAGCCACAGCCCCTCAGGGAAGGTTGGAAAGGCCCATTGAGGCCACCTCAGAGCACTTGTGGGACCCTGAGGCATCTTGCCATCTGCTGATCTCACCGCGTCTTAGCCGCCACTGTGTCCTGATTAGATTGTAATCATGCTGGAGCAGACCCCTCGGTGGCAGCCCATGCTCCTGCCCTCACCTCAACCCTCCCATCTACTCAGCACCACACTTTCTGTCCCATAGGCAAACTCAGTGTCCCTACCACACAACTCACTGCTCCCCCCTTCTATCCAGGTTTCTTTCTGTGCTCTGTTCCAGGCACATAGGTCTTTAAGGTGTTCTTCCATTGGGACAAGCCTTCTCCTCCTGTCTTAGGACCTTTGCACCTGCTGATCCCTCTGAAAGGTTGATCCACATACATGAAGACACAGACATACATGCACATACTCACATGCATGCTCACAGGCATGATCACACATGTTCACATATATGCACACATCCATGCTCATGGACATACCATGCATTCACAGACATATACATACAAACACACATGCACACACACATGCTCACACACATGCACACACACATGCTCACACACATGCTCACACACACATGCACACACAGACACATATACATACAAACACACATGCACACACACATGCTCACACACATGTACACACACATGCTCACACACATGCACACACAGACACATATACATACAAACACACATGCATACACACATGCTCACACACATGCACACACATGCTCACACACATGCACACACAGACACATATACATACAAACACACATGCACACACATGCTCACACACACGTGCACACAGCTCTCTTATACATGCACACACATACTCATAGACATGCACATGTGCTCTCACGCACACATATGTGCTCGTCATACATATGCTCTCTCGCACACACTCTTACAAGCTCATACTCACACATTCCCACTCACACACTTACACATACCTTCACACACAGACATACACACTCACGATTTCACATACATATACACACACTCTTACAAACATATGCTCTCATATGCACACCATCTCACACACTCTCACGCAAACATACACTTTCTCACACACACATACACGCACATACTCACTCGCTCACAATGTTGCCTCCCCCCTTTTAGGTCTTGGCTCCTGCGCCAACAGGAACCCCCCCAACATGCCATGTAAACCAGCCCATGCCACAATTCCAGGGAGACAAGGGAGGACCCCCTTTTCTGGCCGAGGCCATGGAGGCAGGGAGGCTTGTGGAGGCTGCAGGCATTCAAAGGATGTGGGGTGTCCAGGACTGTAGAGAACCCTTTCTTCTTCCAAACTGGTCGAGGCCAGTGAGCATCTGAGGGACACTCAGCACGTGTCATAAAGCCAGAGGCAGGACACGGTTGGCCAGCAGGTCAGGCCTGTCGCTGGGGTGTGGGGACAGACTGTGTCTTGAGGAATGCTTCCCAGCTGACCTGGCCAGGTGCCGTCCCCGTCACTCGTGATGGCACCGCGGTGGCGCGGGGACAGCAATCCCATTTGCCCTGCAACTGGAAAGATCCAAGGACACACGGCTGCTCATGCGTCCCACCCCACGGCCAGCAGTCTGGTGGTCTGCAGAGGACCCCCGTTAGCTGGCTAAACCCACATGCCCACCTTGGATGCCTGGCCTTTGTTCTTTATTCCTTCCTCTCCTTCCCTTTCCTTGCCCATCTGATTTCGATGTCTCTGCACGTTGAATACTTGCACATTGAATACTGGCTAGAACTCAAGCTCTCTCAGCACCTCGGACAGCGACACACTCCCTCCAGGGGCGGGTGTCTGCACCAAGCCCAGGATCCAGCCTGAGGACCCCCACCAGGCCGCCAGTCATCACGAAGCATTTTGAATCCTGGGGTCCACTGAGCACTCTCCCTTTATTCTGCCACACGGGCTCAGAGCCGGGGGGAAGAGTGGGGTAGATGGGTGGGCGGTAGCGCTGCCTAGTGACTTCTGACCCTCACGAAGCCTGGTGGCTAATATGACCACCGAGGAGATCCCCTTCACTCCTTCAACACCAATCCCCCAATCTGGAGTCTCTTTAAGGAAGCTCCGGTCCTTGTTGCCAGTCACTCCTAATGAAGAGCATCCTTGGATAAGAGTCCTCTTCGGAGAAGAGTTCATTAAGAACGCTCACCCTTGGGCACAGCTGGTGGTGGGGTCCAAATGTTGAAATCACATAATCACATGGATGATGAGCTCAGGGTTTTTTTTTGGGGGGGGGGAGTAGAGGGATCACTTGTGCAACTGGATCCCTGTCTACAGCCAAGTGAGCTCCATCCTCCACCCACACAGATGGAGGCAAATCTGCCATGCACCCCCCCCAGACCACCACTTCTGGGATGCTGATGCTGAACACCGGGAAACAACCCCACCCCAAGGTGCTGGCCCCGACGAAGCGCTCGGATGGACGAGGACTCTTTCTCCAGCACAGGACGTCCAGCTGACTCCCTCTGCAACATGGACCCCATCGTGTGTGGTCAGCATCTCCTCTAGAGCAGAACTCGGCTCTGCTGGGCCAGAAAGTGCTGGGGAAAAGCTCCCCACCCCGCCCCACACTCCTCACCAACTGAAGCCCCTCCCCCCCACCTCTCCATCTTCCCCAACACACATTAGCTGCAGCGATCCTCTGGGGGAAGGTTTGGGTTTTGTTTTTTTTTTAAAGCCTGAAAAATACAGTTTCTTACTAAACAGTGAATGTTAAGTAGAAAAGCGCAACTCTGGGTAGAGGGATGGGTTGGTTCTGCCCAGAGAGAATGGTAGAGGGAGATAAGAGAGGCCTGACCACTCCAGTCTGAGGAAAGGTGTTGTCTGGCTTTGTGATCTTGGGTAAACCACTTCTGTCTGGGCACATGTGTCCATCAGGAGCCCTGGGTGAGGGGTAAAGACTCCTTTCTCTTCATGCGAATCATGCAGAGCCATGAGCATATGATCACATCATTCAATGAACACCTTCAGTATGTGTAAATCCTATCTTTCCATTCTCCTTAAGCTTCTTTAATTTTTTTTAACTTTATCTATTTATCCTGTGTGTGTGTATATGTGGGTGTGCATGTATCAAGTGGCACTGTGTGTCCTTGTGGAGGACCAAGGGTGACTCCAGGAATGATCTTGGATTGCTTCCACCTCTGTGATAGTTAAGCCTGGTGTCAACTTAACACACTTGGTATTAACTAAGATCACCTGAGATCACACCTGGAAGGATCACCTGAGACCACCTGAAAGGATTCTACCCGCTCTAGATCCTATCAGAACCTCCAAAGACCTCATAGGATCCTCTCAGTAATCAACCTTATAAAAGACACAGAACAGACCACAGAGGGAGAGGAGAGACCCTCTGAAGCTGTGCTCTTCCCTCCTGCCGTCCAGCCTTCAAAGTGACTAGAGACTCTCTAGGAATCCTCCAGCCTTCAGCCGTCACCCTTGGGCCTACTGGGCTGAGCAGATACTGGCAGCCATCGTTGGACTACCTCGGCCATATTTTGTAAGCCAACTCAATAATTCTGTGACTCTAGAGAACCCTGATTAATACAACTTCTTTCTTGCTTCACTCTGGGATTTCCCAGGCTCCGCCCACTAGGGCCAGAAGTGCAGGTCACTGCCATTTCCACCTGGCGTTTTTACGTAGGACCTGGGATCTGAACCCAGGACCTTCTGCTTGCGAGACAGAGTCGTAACCCCTGAGCCATCTCTCCAGCCCTTTATTTGTGGATTCTCATATGATGGTCGTCACATATCAGGGGTCCGGTGATCATCTCAGTTATACTTTGTGTTGATGGAATTGGGGACATTCAGAGTTGCTGTCTCCCCATTACTGAGGGTTTGGAGCCTTGGGTTTTCCCTCTGCTAGTTTCCCATGAGATGTGTGCTAGGTCACATGAGATACAGTCATGTACATGGGCATAGAGTCCCCTCCCACTTCTCCCCTTGACCTTCAGGACTTAACAGAGATACACCACAACCCCTAGTGGGAACACACAGCACTTGCTCCCTGTGTGAGCCCAAAGACCCCAGATCCATCCACTCTGCTGTGACTGGTGAAGTCAATATTCAGGGCTGAATAATATTCCACAGTGCGTACACATTTTCATTATCTACTGACGTGTCCCCAACAGATTCTGCCATGGCCTTTGAATACATAGCCCAGAAAAGGGATCTTGGGATCCACAGCTCCCCTGCTGGTTTCTTGAGGAACCCCCTGCTCTCCACAGCAGCTCCTCCAGTTCACACAAGCGGTCTGCACATATCTCCAATCCGCACCCCCAGCACTTAGTACAACCCACCGCACCCCCGCACCTGGAGCCTGTAGCGCCGCCGCTCGCTGTGCTGTCCTGCGGGCCTCCATTCCTGTCCACTGGCTGCAGGGGACAGGGCCAGGAGGGCTAAGGCAGGCTGTCATCACGTGCAGCATGTAAAACAGAAAATCAAACCAGCCCCAACCCCACCCCGGAAGCGGAAGGAGATGGGAGGAGGGGGGCTGTTGAGTCTCAGCTCAGAGCAGAACTGGACAAGGAGTTCTTACCCTGAATTTGAAGGAGATGATGCTCACTGGCATCTAGAGGCTTCTGTTAGGAAAACAAAGTAGCCCTCCCTGCCTGGCATCACGTCCCGTGCTGCCCAGAGCATTGCTGGGTCGCAGGCGCCTGAACCTCATTTGATTCTCAGAAGCTGGTGGCATTTAGATCTGACATTCTAAATAAAGCAGGGGAGCAAACACAGAGGGCAAAGCCAGAGGGCCAGCACAGGGCACCCCGATTTAGAAGACGTACCCTTAAATAGTGTCTGCGGAGTGTATACGTATCTGAGAGGCTTGTTTGAAAAGCTGAGGGTTAGGGAAGGGAACTTAAACCCCCAGAGGTGGGATTTCCAGCTGGCCGAAGGTCCTTCTGAGGAGTCCGTGGCCTCATGGAATGTTCCAGTGGTGGGAATCGATCCATGACATGGGGAGAAGCAACCGCCCTGAGGGACAGAGCGAGATCAGGGTGCTAATGGGAGAAAAGGCGCGAGGGAGAACCGAGTCTCACACAGTGACATCACCTTACCATGCTTCAGAAAAGCTGGACCGCCTCCTCTTCCTGGCTTGGAACCGACCCCCTGGGACACTTGTGGCCCCTTGTCAGTGTCTCCAGAAGAGACAGGAGGAGGAGACGCTGACCACCCTCTCCGGGATGGGTGCTTGCTCCCTGGCTGACGTCGCTGCCGCCCCCGCCCCTAGAAACCAAATCTGTCTGCACGGGCTGTTTGAGTTCCGTGTCACCCCTCAAAAGCTCTCTGCTGTCTTGACCACTAAAGATGATTTTTATTTTTCAGCCAGGCTGGTGCTGACCCCCCTACCCCCACATCCATGACGTAATGCCCTGCCGCTCAGAGATAATCCCATTTGAACTCATTTCCCCTATTACAATGGTCACTTTTTGTAATTTAATTCTCCGCCATTAAAGATCTGCTGTTACCAACCTATAAAAATAAAAGTGTCTCCACTGGTTGAGTATTAGATCGCAGCTCCGGATGTTTCTCCGCTGTTAAATATCCTTCCATCTATTCCAATGCTTGCATCTGGGCATACCTTCATTTGTTTGACAGATTCCCTGCCTCTGGCTGTCTGGGACAGCTCTGGTTGGATTATCTTTCCATCCAGCAGTTGGTATGTTTCTAGAATGAACGTATCCCTGAAAGCAGCTTTTACCCCTCATGTGTGAGGAAAAAAGAAGGCTCCTGAGTCACATGGTGACGTGTCTTGTGTAGTGGGACCACGCCAAGCACACACTGACAGTGCCATCTTCTCAGTGCGTTGCATGGCCTGTCCCGAAATCAGGGGGAGAAAGTGAATGGTGACATGTAGTTGCCATGGAAACTATATCTGTGCGGCTTCTTGTCACTACCCACTGTGGATTCTATTTTCTTTATTTTATCAACCACAGATCATCCCGGGGCCCAAGGCAAGATGACTCTATGGGTGTGGTACTTAATATTAGGTGTCAACTTGACAATTGGGAGCTGAGCCTTTAGGTGCACCTAGGAGGAATTATCTAGTTAAGACGAGGCCATAGGAGTTTATTTAATTGCATAACTGATGTGGGAAGAAGCAGCCTAGAGTGGGTAGGACCGTGCCTTTCAATTGTTTGGGTCATAAAATGCACAGAACCCAGTTACTGGTGGAAGGAGAGGGCTGGGGAGATGGTTCAGAGGTAAAGTCTCTGTCATCCAAACAAAAGACCTGAGCTTAGATCCCCAAATCTCATATAAAAATGATGGGTGGAAATGGCGGCAGCTTGCAGTTCCTGCCTTGGTGGGCGGAGCCTGGGAAATCCCTGAGCAAAGACATAAGGAGGTAGACGCAATCCAGGATGATTCCGGAAGTCGGCTTGGAAGGAGGGCAGCTGCTGGACAGCCCATCCTGCCTGGGATTCGCCCACCCAGAGCGTTGCCTCTGGGGAGCATGTTCCCTCCGGGCCATGGGATGCCCATGAAATCCAGGACACCGCTGTGGCTCTGTTGCCTCCTGAGCCAGAATCAAATTGCTCGCAACACAGAGAAACGATGCCTTGGAGAGAGCAGAGCCTCAGAGATGAGGGAGGGAGGGTGATGGAGGGGATGGAGAAGAAGCCCGCTGGCCCTGACTTAGTCCTGCTATGTGAAGTAAAGGTGGACAAAGCTGGGGGAGGGGTGAGAACTTCAGCCAGCGCTGTGACTTCCAGCCAGGCGGGAGGCTTCCCTTATAGATCAATAAATCCGAACTCACAAGTCACAGTCAGGAAAGACAAGGGACAGAAATCCTCTCCAGAGCGAGGGGCCCTATCAGAAGGGGAGCCAGGCCAGGCTGCCATTGGAGCCCGAAGAGATCAACAAGGGTGACCCAGAGCGGGGGAGCCTGGCCCCTGAGAATGGGCCACCGAAGGCCAAGCCCGGCCATCGGTACTGCGGGACTAACATGGATTAACGTGGCCCAGAGGCTTGAATTGATGGGGAATCGTTAATCTAATGATCTCAGGTCTCCGTAAGCTTCTCAACTCATCTCAGGGAAGATGGATTTCAGAAACCTAGGTAGAGAATCCTGAGCAAGTCACAGAAATGGGGTGGGCGGGTCCCAGCCAGCTGGACTTCAGGGTCTCACAAGATGCCCCTCCGACCACATCCATCTGTCAGATGGAAGCCGGAAGGGCCCAGACAAGCACAGCTATCCCAGGCTTCCTTGAGGCCTGCGTTCCAGGAGCCTCGGTGAGAACTGACCATAGAGACTGGGAAAGATGTTTCTGATCTCTGCATGACCTGCTTTGCGGTTCCTGGCGGGAAGAGGGGGGCACCGCAGCAGAGGGACTGTCCAGGCCACAGAAGTCATGGACCCTTGTCCAGTGCAGAATCATGCTGAGGTCTTCAAGCACATCACTTTGCGTCTGCCGTGGGGTCGGAACTTTCATTCTTGGAGAGACAGGGACCAGAGAAGGCGCCACAGAGACAATGATGGGGGACATGGGGAGAACTGACAGGCCAGGCAGAGGGAAGGGCTTTTAAGGGAGAAGGGATAGCAGAGCAAGTTCAAAGGTCCTGGGGTCAGCAAGCTGCGCCTGCTTGAAGCAAAGGGAATTTGGTTACAGGGGGCTGAGACGGAGCCCTGAGGTAGAACACTAAAGCCCATGGACCCAGAGAAGGGGCCCAGGTCCCCAGAGCTAGAGGAGGGGGAAAGAAATGCCTGTGAGGAAGCTTCAGCGGTAACTAGGCAGCCCAGAAGGGAGGCGCCCCGCAAGCTTGCCTCTTTCCAAAATCAATTTCCCAGGGTGTCAACGTTACTGGACAGAGGGAACTGGACGGAGACTGATGGACTCGCCGGGGTTGGGGAAGGTGGAGTTGCTGTCAAGCAGTGATGGATGTATTCTATCTCGATGGAACGTTCTGACCTCTTGACCTGGAGACTGTGAGCCTCTTTCCCGGGTGCGGCTCTTCCCATCCAATGCCCGCACAGCTGTGCACATCTGGACACAGAGCTGTCCCTAGTGTCTTCTGACCCTACAGCCGGGTTCCGGAATCAGATCAGCAGAGAGTCCCTATTCGAGATGGTGGGAAAGAAGGTTTTCCTATGAGACGGTTGATCTTGATGGCCAAGCTCATAAGGTTTAGAATCACCATGGAAACAAATCTCCAGGCGTGTCCTCAAGGGGCTTGCTAGATGATATGGGAAGGCAGACACTAAATGTGAGCAGCACACCGGGAGTGGAGCCCTATCCAACCTTTCTCTCATTCTCTCTCTCTCTCTCTCTCTCTCTCTCTCTCTCTCTCTCTCTCTCTCTCTCTCTGCTTCCTGATCTCAAACACCCGCCTCACACCCCTGCTGCCAACACCTTCCCTGCCATGATGGACGGGCACTCCCAGACTGAGGCAGCATTACCCCTTCCTTCCTGAAACTTCTTTTGACGGTGACAAGTGACTTGCAGATGGCCGAGTGGGACCATTTGGGTCCAAGGGTTCTAGCACCACGTCCTATTCCCCAGAGATAAGTGGAGAAGAGTCAGAGATTCACAGCTCCTGGATCCACTATACCTGAGCCCCACCCTCTCGCAGGGGATTTCCCATCTCACCCATTGGTATGTCTGCTCCAGGTTTTGCAGATGCTATTTTACAACACAAGAGATTCATGGCTACTATGGGGAGGGGGAGAGGCAAAGGGGTTCTAGCATTTTCCAGAACCTGTCTCAAAATTCCAGCTTCCCTCTACTTGATGGCAAAAGTTCAAGTTCAGTTTGCTTGTGTTCCATGACTCCGCTCCGTGAGACCCGACTGGATTAGCTTTGGCTTGCTGCTCTGAGCACCTACTGTATACAGGAACTTGGTTTTGGCTCGTTGCGCTGAGCACCTACTATGTACAGCACCTTCACTTCAGCTCATTTTCTTGAGCACCTACTGTGTTCAGGACCGTCATTTTAGCTTAGTGCTTTGAGCACCTACTGTATACAGGCGTCTTCTTGGGTTCTGGGAATGCAGAGCCACAATGGCCCCTCTCTGTGGTCTCAGGGAGCTGAGGCAGGAGGATGGTGAGTTCCCTGCGGGCACCACAGTTCCCAACCACAAGGGACATAGCAGCCAGCAGCCAATGACCTTCAGCCTACAATTCTTGCTGGAATCTGCCAACCGAGACTGGCTGGCGCCTCTGGACTGGCTCCAGGGTGGGGGAGCCCAGCTAAGAGACCCCCCTAAGTTGCTGAGTTTGGCATCTGGGGCTGGTGCTCGACAGTGTGACTCCCCCCACCCCCTTTTGGTGCAGACAGCCCAAGCTGTGGAGTTTTCTTTGAAATGCTAATCGCCGGGAAGGAGTGAAATGGATGTTGCTGATAATTAAAGCCTGGCTGGGCTTAGATTCTGGAGAGCTCCGGCTTGTCTCCTGCCTCCGCAGAGAGACTCCTAGTTTAAATTAAATTAGCAGGAAGGATCAAACTAGCTGAGTGGACAGGGACAGGCGCAGGGTGGGCTCACGCCCGAGTTCTTCACAACTCATGTCCACAAGCGGTGGGGACGCGGGTCTCAGAACATTGGCCTGAGAGGCACCGGGCACCCAGCCGGCTGGTTATGGCCAGCCGATGTCTCGGGGATGGGTCTGGCCATTGAAATCTGTGTGCGTGGGATGATTAGAGAGGTCGGCTGTGAGCTCCAGAGCCCTCCCCTGCAGACTCTCTCCGTGGGGTCTTCCTGGACACTCCATCCAGATTCTGTGGCTGCCAAGACACAGGTCTGCCGCCTCCCAAGGCCAACGGTGCGGATGAGAGAAGGTGGACCGCGGTGACTCCTGGCCCAGGTCTGCAGTGGGCAGCTGGTCTCTGCATCTTTAACATAAAGAGACACCCACGAGGTGACTTCTGGAGGAAACTGAGTCCCTGTTACAGCTGCTCTCTGCACGTTGCTCCTGATAAATATGAGATCAAACAGCTCAGGGAACAAGGGACTTATTCTTTCTTATGATTCCAGATCCGGTGAGTGTATGTGTGGTGTGTGTGGGGAATGTGTGATATGTGTGTGATGTGGTGTGGGGGGCTATGTGTGATATCTGTGTGATGTGGTGTGTGTGGGTGTGTGTGACATGTGTGTGATGTGGTATGTGTGAGGCTATGTGTGATATGTGTGTAATGTGGTGTATGGGGGGCTATGTATGAATTGTATGTGATGTGGTGTGGGGGGGCTATGTGTGATAGGTGTGGAATGTGGTGTGTGTGTGATGTGGTGAGTATGGGGGTGTGTGATATGTGTATGATGTGTTGTGTGTGCTTATATGTGTGAGTGATGTGTGTGTGTCTGTGTATGATTGTGTGTGTGTATGTCAAGTTCTGTGCATGTCTGTGTGTGCTTGCATGCCTGTGTGTGTATGTGTGTGCAGATGAGAGTGTATCTGTATGTGTGTGTATGTGTACATATAAGAGTGTATCTGTGTGTGGTGTGTGTTTATGTGTGTGTGTACATGTAACATATGTGCAGATAACAGTTACTTGTTCAGCTCCCTGACATTTTGCTTTTTGAACCGCATTCTACTGCACAGTCTGGTCGTGGTCCAACCATGTGTCTCCACGGGAACTTTCCTATCAGATACTCTTCCCCCAGCAGCCCCCAGGTGGCTTCCACTTTTGCTGCTTTCAAGAGAGGTGAGGACGACCTTCCCCTCGGAGCGCCCATCATCAGAGTGGCACGCATCTCCCCTCCCCTGAAGCCGAGCCTCAGGAGCCAGCAAGAACAGTGGCGCCCCAGGAAGCAATCAGCTGCAGACTCGGCGGAGGGCAGATGAGCGCGGTTGGACTCCAGGTTGTCCCAGGTACAGCTGCGGACCTGTCATCAAAGGGCTGAGAATATGCTGCGAGAACCAAAGGTCACTGGCTTCCGTTTCTATCTTCTCACAGCTTGGGGGTCTGCACTAAGATCAAGTTCTGCTCCTATGAAGAACTGAATTCTCAAACGGAAGGTCAAGCTTTCTGGATATACCCCGCCATGTCACCTAAAGATATTCCCT
The DNA here is from genome assembly GCA_023101885.1 of Typhlomys cinereus. NCBI lineage: Eukaryota > Metazoa > Chordata > Mammalia > Rodentia > Platacanthomyidae > Typhlomys > Typhlomys cinereus. Next base: position 727,826 of record JALPQD010000062.1, on the reverse strand, counting down.
GAACTTCTCTGTCATCTTAAAACAACCCAATCTCTTACCACACATAGCAAGATATTTCTTCACTTTCTGGGGCCTCCTAGACTGTAAAGGCAGAAATTAAAAAAAAGAAAAACCCGCTTTAATAAAATGTGCGTATTGCTTCCTTGAAGCCTGGAGGTGCTAATAAATATTAGCAGCTATAAAATGATGGGATCGGTGATGTTCTAATGAATCATCACCTAATATTTTTTTCTTAAACACATATTTGAGTAGCAAATGTCGTCTGCTCACTGATTAACTTTATTTCCTAATTAGGTTGAGGGTGGTAAATGAGTGGGAATTTGCATCTTGCGTTATGCCAATGAATAAGTTCTATCTCAATTAGCTGTGAGAATCCATGCCAAATCTCGGGGAGGGGGGAGTGCCAGAATTTTGATTTTCACACACGAAATAATAAATGTTATATTGATTGCTGATGGGAGAATGCAGACGGTGAATGCACACTGGCAGAACTTAAAGGATAAAGCAACAGGCTGTTTCCACCAAGCAAGGTTGTAGAGATGATCCCCATGACTCAGACAGTTCGGGGGAGGGGTGCTTCTCAAATAGCCCACGTCGTTTTTGATTGTAAATGCCTTAAAGCTGAAAAACAAGCTCTGGAAAACTGGCCGGCAGCTGGACCTGACTCGCTTGACCTCCTCGCCCCTTCCTGCCTGTTGCTCTGTTGAAAAGCCTCAGTCCCCACCTCACCCTATTGCCTGCCAGTATCTATTTCAATGTGCAGACCGAGGCCCTAGAACTTTCCTCGCAGCTATTTTGCCAGGCTTTGTGAAGTAAGAGGCCAGCTGATCGTAGGGAGGGCAGAACAAACCCACAGGAAAGAACAAACCCACAGGAACCGGGATTCATTGTGTTGATGCAAGAAGCACCACTCTTGCCTTAAAGGGAAAGAGGATGGCTTACTCTGGAGGCAAGAATGAGTGATCGTGGCCCTGGAACACAGATTCAGTCCGCCTTGCATTCCCTGCCTTCCGCTGTGGTGACAGTTTCTTGAGGTTTTATAGTCACAGAACAAAGGAAACCACTTTACAAGTACATTTGACAGAAACAGCAGATCCTCAGCTTACGGCAATCTCTGTTACAGGGCGATCTCTGTTACAGGCTGGGGTTGCTATGTAATGATATTACTAGCCTTTTGATTAGTAGAAACCAGGAATCTGATTGGACATTCCAAAGAATGTTCCTGATGGTCACCAGGATGCTAGGTCACGTGCAGAGGTGGGTAATAGTTGGCTATTAAGGGATAAAGATGGGCCCGAGCTGGTTCTGGACTTTCAACATCCCCATCTCTCTACACCCTCATTGCTCCAGCAGCCTCGCAGGGATGTCTTCTTTCCAGAAACTTCTGCCCGCAATTGTGGAGGACCGTTGGGATAGTGGTCCATGCAAGTTGCTCGGGACACACCTCCAATGGGTTTCTGTCTTGTCGCCGTTTCCTTTGTCTCTCTATCACTATCTATCGTTAGGTGCATGGCACAAACTCACACTTAGCAACTCGGCAGCGGGTGGAGGGTCTCCTGTGAAAATCTGATGGCATCTAAGAGGTGGGGGGGGGATGGAGGTGGGAGGGGAGGCTGGAGGGTTGTCTCAAGTTCAAGGCCAGCCTGGGCTCCCAGTGAAAGTAAAGCATGTGGCCTAGTGTGATTGAGTCTCCCCCCACAGCTCATGTGTTTACATTCTTAGCTGATGTCGATATTTGGGAAGGTCGTGGCAACTTTAGGAGGTGGAGCCTTGCTGGAGAAAGACACATCACAGAGGGTGGGTCTTGAGGCTGGTGACCCCACCTGCTTCCACTAGCATTTTGCTTTTGCAGTTGCTCTCTGGCCTCCAAGGTATCTGCAGCGACCTCAGCCCCCTCCAGCTTCTGCCACCCTTCCCCCCAGCCATTCCTGCCATAATGGACTATATCTCTCTTCTGGAACAGTGAGTTAAATCCATCTCCCCTTTCTCCTTTAGGTTGCATGTGAGTATCGTCTCTGGTACCGTATTACCACCTCAGAAATGTTTGGGTGCAGCTTCATGCGAGACCCCCAGAGATGCCGCTTGCTTGAAGACCCTCACACACTGTCTTCTCTGGGGCTCCAGCTTTGCCTAGAGCCCTAGGTGGGTCCCAGTGACCTCAGGCTCGGAGCGCGGTGAGCCCAGCCCAGCAGTGTCTGCCAGAGGAAGGCCGTTCCAAGAGGACCCAGAGTGCTAGGCGAACGGGACTCCCAGGCTCCCTTCTGCCTGTGGTCAGGCTGCCACATCACACCAGGGCAACAGGACTTGAAGAGTGGGGGCACCTCCCCCCTTGTGGCAGCAGGATCCCAACACCCACTCAGTTGCCACTAACCGCGCTTCACCTGCCCTTCCTCTTTATTCCTCCTCTCCCTCCCTCCCAATCCTTTCTTTCTGTGTTCCTTTCTACTTTCCTTCTTCCCTCCTTCCTTTCCCCATCCTCTCCTCTTACCATCCTGCTTGCCTTTCCCTCCCCTCTCTGGCCTAATTTCCTATTCCTCTCTTCTCTTTTTTCTTCCCTTCTTCGTACCTTCCTTCCTTTCTCGTCCCTTCTCTTCTTCTTCCTTCTCTTCCTGCTCCTTCTTCTCTATCTTCTTCCTCTGTCTCTGTCATCTTCTTTCTCTCTCTCTCTGGTTGCCTAAAGCAACTGGCCTGCACCCTGGCTCTCCTACCCACATTTCATTTCTCCCCTAGTACCCTCCAATAAAGACAAAAATGTGTCTGAGGTGCAGCTCAGCCGTAGAACATTTGTTTAGTGCACCAGAAGCCGGGCTTCAGCTCCCAACGCTGCAGGGGCAAATGAGGTGACACTTGATGGCTGAAAGCACAGGAGTCCTGGTTCCGTCTGCTGGGGACGGGCATGACGGAGCCCTGACCTCGATGGAGGTGGCGTCTCCACAGCAAGATTTGTGAATGGAGAATGCAAGGTGTGTGTAGGGGGGGGGGTAGCAGGTTTTTCATTTTCAGTGAGACTTTGACCAAAATAGAGAGAGCCTTGGCGCACCCAGAGCCACGCTGAGCTTTTTCCTATGACATCAAAACACCAGCTTTCTCTGAAGAAAACTCGAGTGTTTTTTTTTTTTGTTGTTGTTGTTGCACAGAAATTTGTCTTATGTGTCTGTCATAGCTAGGCACAGGTGTCAACTTGACAATTGAGGGTTTGAGCTCTGGGCACATTTGTAGAGAATTAGTGGTTGAGTAAAGCCCAGAGCAAACTGCAAGAGATTGTCTAGCTGATGGGGAAGGCCCAGCCCATGGTGGGTGGGACTACGCCCAGACATGCTGCTCTGGCCAAGTAAGGATCATCCCTCTCTCAGCTGTAACGTGGTGATGGTGTGGCCAGTTCCCTCGGCCCTGGTGTTGGTGCATGCTCTCCTGTCAAGCTGGACTGAGAACTGTAACCAGGCAGTTGTAAGAGAAAATAAACCCTTTGTTCCCTTAAGCCGTTTGATGGTGATTTATCAGCTACCATGCAGGTGAACTGCTACAGTGACCAGGGGAAAAAGACACAGCTTCCTGGCTCTGGCTGGCACTGTGCGCATCTTGCAGAGCCTCCTTGCCAAGCACAGGGCTATAGTCAGTTCAGAGCCCACCACCCACGGTCAGGTCAGAGCCCACCACAGACAGCCCACTTGGATCCCACATGCACAATTAGCTCAGAACCCACCCTATGCGGCCACGTAGAAACCACCCTGCTCGGCCACCTCGGAGCCCACTGCTCACAGCCACGTGACCCTGCACAACGCAGCCTTCACTCGCCTCCCTTCTCAGTCGCCTTGAGGACGGTAAGGAACAAAAGTCACGAAAAGCAACCAGCCAGTGGCTCAGGCCCATGTGCCTGAAGGTACCTCTGCTGTGAAGTGGATGCCTGTCACTCACTGTCACATCTCGGAAGCCATCACACTCTGTCCCAAGGAAACCCCCAAGTCTGTGATTCTGACTTCAGTCCTGTCTCCACATGTAGATGTGCTCTTGGTCATTCACTAAGAGCTGAGCTAACCGCTCCCCCTGCCCTATCTCACACACTGTGTGCTACTGCACCCCGAAAAACGCAAAGCATCATCAGGGCAATTTGACATATAAAGAAACACAGGTTCAGGGCAAGCAGGATGGCTCAGATAGTAAAGGACTTGCCCTGCCAGCACAGGGACCTGAGTTCGATTCCCCAGCACCCATATCAAAATACCTGGGGCCAGTGGTACGCCTGGAGAGGCAGAAAGGGAATCAAATCATCCAGGTGGCTTGGTGAGTTTTTCTAGCCGCCGCTCTCCAGACCAAGGATAGACCGTCTCCAAGGCAGCAGGAGGCGCTCCTGAGCTCTTCACGCATCCGAAGACACCATGTTGAGATCCACATCCTCTCATGTGGTCCTCTGAGACGGTTCATCCCGAAGCCTGCTGTGCCTGGGGCCTTCTGGGAGCGGTAAGGGGCTCCCCACAGCTTTTCTCTCCCAGCTTTCACACTATTTGTGGAATTGCCTAAAAGAGTCTCTTCACAGAGTCCGGATGGTTGACTTTGCCGCTCGTTCACCATGTGTCATGTTGGATAATCTGCCCAAGCGTTATGAGTCTCAGTTTCATCATCTAGAAAATGGATCTAATAGGGGCTGAGGAGATGGCTCAAGGGGTTAAAGCCTTTGCCTCATGAGCAAAAGGACCTGAGTTCAGATCCCACACAAAACTGCTGGAATACAAAGGCAACTCGCAATTCTGCCCTTGGAAAGTGGAGCCTGAAAAACTCCACAGCGAAGGGCTGGAGAGATGGCTCAGGGGTTAAGACTCTGTCTCTCAAGCAGAAAGTCCTTGAGTTCGGATCCCAGGTCCCATGTAAAAATGCCAGGTGGAAACCTTCAAGGAAAGGAGTAATCTGCAGTGAACATATGGCCCCCATAGCGGGGGCAGAGTGGTTGGCAACTTCCTGCAGCCGAGGTGTTTTGCTTCTCTGTGGCTCTCCTAGTGCTTCTAACCAAAGAACTAGGTAAGAAAGTTGCCTGGATCCCCTGCAGCCTCCTGCTGGCTGTGACACCCCGACAGGACTCTGCCTCTGGCGGGGCTGCAGCGCCCCTCATCTGGCTTTAACCACCCCCTGCCAGCCCAGGCGAGGGGCCTCATAAATTAAGGAAATCAGAAGCCACCACTTGAGACCTTACCAGGCAGCAGGGCACTGAGTAGTGGAGAACCCACTTGCCAAAGCTGAAATGAACAGGCTTCTTGGGTGGCAGGTTTTAATTAAAAAATCCTTGACGATAATTTCCTTAATTCCAACGCTCATTCTTAGCAAGCCTTCCCTGCCTTATTCCCCCCTCCTGTGCTTCCTGCAATTTGTCTACAGCTGGCGTAAGGACAGGGGGGTCTCTGAACATGAAAGCCACAGGACCTTTGTGGATATGGGGACTGGAAGGTGAGGTCGTGGAACTCCCCAGGGCTGCAGGCTGAGGCCCCCACATTGTCTGGGCCATTATATGTTGGCATCTGTGAGATGCCAGCCCTGTACTGCATCCATTCTCTTAAGCCTCGAGTTTCCCAGGCTCCCACGGCCGCATCCTGGACTGCCTGCTGGGGACCACCTGAGACATCAGTGGGTCTAAGATCACCTCCTCTTCCGTTAAAAGGTGCCAGGCCTGGATCTCCCAGTGAGGATCCTCGGGCAGCTTGGCTTCCCGGGTGGTTTTTTTTTGGGGGGGGCGCTCACCACATTCTGAGTGCATCTGTCACCTTGCCCCTTTAGAGACCATCAGCCACGCCTTCACCCACCGGCTCAAGTCTGTGACCGGAAGGTCTATTCTGTCAGCGTGGATGCCCTGTAGAATCAGTCCTCAGATCTCAGAAGCAGCCCTGGGCCAGTGTCGGATGCAGCTTGAATATACTGGCCCCGCCATGTGACATCACCCCATGGTGACCTTCTTCCGCTCTCCCCTGGGCTCAAGGTCAGGCATCAAGCTCCCCTTGCCTCTGCGGGAGCTGACCATGTGGTGGTCCACCATCCTTGGTGGATGTCTCTCTCCTCCTCTCTCACTTCCATGCTCCACCTTCACCCCCTAAGTGAACCTCTCTTCCTGTTATTGTGGGGTGTCCATACAGAGAGGCAGCACACCCCATCTTTCTTCCAGGTATGCATGCCAGCACAGGCTTGGCAGATTCACAGCCCAAGGCTGAACCCCGAGCTCAGCAGGTGGTCCCCTTTATACACACTTGACTGGCATCCCTTTCTATTTCAGCTTCTTTGTCTCTCTTATTGGTAACATACATTCTCAGGTGTCTGATGACACAGAGTTATGCCAGAGTTACACGTTACAGTTACAGATGCCCAGCATGCCACGGAGCCTTGAGAATCCTTACCACCAACTCCTTATCTTGGGGTCCACACCTAGAGAGCGAATTAAGGATTTTCCTCTGTCCCCCTCTGGTCTCCGATGCCTGTTCTGTAAGTCCCTGGGGTGAGCTCTTGACTTGCTTCCGGCATCTCCTGTCACAGAACAAGCTCTGTGTCACGACCCCCGACTTGCCTCTGTCGTCCCCTGACGTTTATCAAATGCATTGCATTGAGGTGATCTCTTGGTAAGCCACCCAGACAAGCCCCATGGCCCCTCGGGACTTCAGAAAGCAGGCTCACTTCTCTGCTTTGACTCCGGACCTGGAGGGCAGTGTGGTTCAAGCCAAGTTCACTCCAGCTACTGGATAAGACGAGATCACCTGACCCCACCTTTGTCACCGTGTACCCCGCCCCCACGGCCACCAGTCTGCTTTGCCTGAGAGCTGAGCACACCAATGGAGCTCCATAAATGCTGGTTGGTCTGACAAGAGTGAAAGTTAGTTACTGAAAAGAAGCTACTGTAACTGACTGGATTGGTCTGGAATTTCAGTGGCTGTGGAGAGAGTGAGAATGTTGCAGATTCAGAACCTAATTACACTTATCTTGGGTGATCTTTCTACCTTCTTGATAGCCACCTCTCATCCTTCCTCTGCATCTGTCCTAACATTCTGTGGCTAATCAGACCACCAGCCCCCACCAGCCAAAAGGCTAAGAATGTCACTCGATAACATCTCTAGCCTGTGGCAGAGATCTCCCTCTTGGCTATAACACACCCACCTGGCGTTTCCACCAGCGTATTTGAAAACTGTCTTGATGTATGGCTTTCTTTGATTCTGTGATTTATAAAACCCCAAGAAACTGTTACCTCAGCAGAACATGGAGTTTGGGGCCACTTTGAATCCATGTTCCCGGGCCAGGGGCAGTCATATTTGGTTCTGGAATAAACTACTTATCCCTTTGAGGTGAGAGTTGTGATTTTTTTTCCCCTGTTTTTACACAAGTGACCCTTTCACAGCAAGGAATCGATCGTATGCCCATGGTGGATTTCCTTGGGGGAGGAGCCGGCCCCATGGTCCTACATAAAGCAGCAGGTCCGACGTCCGCTCTGGTTGATCCTGGAACAAGGAGGGGGGTGTAAGGCGGGGTGTGTGTGTGGGGATGACACACTCTGAAATATGGCGCTCTCATCTCGGTGAAGCTGTCTGGCCAGCTGCTCTGAGCAAGCGCTTGATTAAGCGCCTGTAACGGCCGACATGGGTCTATCTCTGGGGCAGCGAGGACGAGTGGGCATCGATTGGTTGTCTGGGCTGCAGGCAGAGGGTGGGGCTGGGCGGAGAAGGTGTCCGGCAGGTCTCCCTGGTTGAAACAAATTAATTATGTCTCCAGAGCCGCCGAGCAGGCGGGTCATTAATCACAGCAGCAGTCAGTGGCATGTGGGGGAGACAGCGCTGGGCTGGGTGCCAAAGCCTGGATCCCAATGGGTGCCCCCCAATGCAGGGGGCTCTTTTCCAGCTGGGTGACCTCAGGCAAGGCCCCCACCCTAGTGGGAGCTTTTCCTCTTCTTCGGGAGGGATCCTGGGGTGTGCAACACAGTATCTCTGGCCACCTGGCTCACTACAGCAGCCACGTGTGGCCCCTGGACAGATGGACAGCCCCGGACAGATGGAGGAAGTAAGAAGCGAGGAGAGAGGGAAACTCCACATGGGACTTCCGCAGCTTGATGTAGCTGACCGCTAGCTCTTGTTTATGTAGGCTTGTGGTGAATTGATTCCATGGGATGCATTGCGTCAAATAAAATGAGAGGTTAAGAACACTACACTTGTTTCCTCTCTCTCTCTCTCTCTCTCTCTCTCTCTCTCTGTGCCGTCAGGATCATTCTGGATTGTTCTATATTCCTATAACTTTGCTCTGGAGTTTCCCAGGCTCCATCTTCCAGGGCCAGAATTGCAGCCACTGCCATATCTGCCTGGCATTTTTATGTGAGATCCGGGGATCTGAACTCAGGTCCCTTTGCTTGTGACGCAAAGGCTCTAACCCTTGAGCCACCTCCCCAGATTCTCTTTTCTTTGTAAACCTAACTAAGAAAGTCTAAACATAACTAGTCTTCAGTTTCTACTGAACGCTGCAGGTCTCGTTTTTCTTCTGCTCATACTTTGTGTGTGTGTGTGTGTGTGTGTGTGTGTGTGTGTGTGTGTGTGTGTGTGTCTTTTCCCACTGCTGTGGACGATACATCTGACAGAAGCAGTCTCCGAGAAGGTTTTGTTTGGGGCTCATGGATTAAGAAGGGGTCCCGTCACCACGGAGGGTCAGGCATGGGGGCAGGAGCACAAGCAGCTAGTGTCAGGGCATCCCCGGTCGGCCTGCAGAGATGCGAGCTAGTGCTCAGCTTGCTTTCTCCGATGTTCCTTCTGGTTCCATTTACGACCCAGGGTAGATCAACTGTTGCAGCCGCCTGCATAAATGGCAATCAAATGGCTTAAGGGAACAAGGGATTTATTCTCTCTTACAATTACTGGTTAGTTCATAGCCCAGCTTGACAGGAGAGCACGCACCAACACCAGGGCCGAGGGAACTGACCACACCATCACCACATAACGGCAGAGAGACAGACAATCTTTACTTGCCAGACCAGCATGTCTGGCCAACTATACAGAAGGATGCCAACTCTCTCAACCAGCTCTCCATGATTTATTCCAGGGCCTAGTTCCACCCACCAGGGGCTGGACCTTCCCCATCAGCTAGACAATCTCCTGCAGGTTTGTTCTGGGCTTAACTCAACCACTAATTCTCCACAAATGTGCCCAGAGCCCAAACCCTCACCCTCAACTGTCAAGTTGACACTGGTGCCTAACTATGACATCAACCCTCCTCACTTAGATCTCTCTGGTAACACCATCACTGATACACCAAGTGGCGTTATGTCCTGGACGATTCCAAAGTCAGTCTTGCCAGTGGAGACGACTGACCATCACCACATCCCCATGTGATCCAAGGGCCACAGGCAGTGTCTTCCAGGGCTAGACGGAGTCTCAGAGGATGACACAGCTGCTTTGCAAGAGCCCAGCGCCCAGGAGAGAGGGATGGACTCACGTTGGCGGCCTGAAAGGACTCGGCCATCATTATGGGAGCTATGTCCTGGAGCGAGAGGCCCATTCCAACCCAAAAGGTGGCTCCAGCCTCTTCCTCATCTGGAGGGACATGCGCATAGCCCTGTGAATCTGGTACCCTGAGATTGAAGCCACCAGATAACACTGAGATTTCAATTATTTATCTTTGTTTTTCCATTGTCATGTCACATGCATGTGTGCAGCCTGTGTGCAGGTTCCTAGGAAGTCTAACTCCTCCCCTGACCTCGAGGCCCTGAGGGCACATATTAGGAGGGGCTCCAAGCCAGGCCAAAATCCCAGGTGAGGGGCCCGTGCCCTTTGCCACTCTCTTGGTCTCTCCATGTCCTAGTTAGGCACAGGTGTCAACTTGACAGTTGAAGGTTTGAGCTCTGGGCACATTTGTAGAAATTAGTGGTTGGGTTAAACCCAGAACAAACCTGAAGGAGATTGTCCCCTGCTGATGGGGAAGACCCAGCCTATGGGGGGTGGGATTAGGCCCGGGAATAAAATACAGAGAGCTGGTTGAGAGAGTTGGCATCCTTGTGTTCACTTGGCCAGACATGCTGGTCTGGCAAGTAAGGATCGTCCTGCTCTCAGCCATTGTGTAGAGATGGTGGGGCCAGTTCCCTCGGCCCTGGTGTTGGTGTGAGCTCTCCCATCAAGATGGGCTATGAACTGTAATCAGACAATCGTAAGAGAATAAACCCCTTGTTCCCTTAAGCTGTTTGATGGTGATTTACCAGCAACCATGCAGGCTGACTGCTACACCGTGGAAGCATCAATAGTCAGCAAGTTTGATCTTGAGGGTCTCAGACAAAGATGGTGACTGTCTGTGAGGGAAAATGGCATACAATAGAGTGGTCAGGGGTGATTTCAATGTCCCCCAGCCCGCCCCTGGCCCAGCCTTTCCTACCTTGCTGGTGTCTTTCTCTAATTCCTTGGATTTTCTCTCATGTCCAGCTTCATTCTCCCCACAATGTGCATATGTGCACACCCAGACATACAAGTGCACACACACACACACACACACTGACCTGCTAAGAATAAAAGCATCCATTCTTCTATGTGTGGGACCTGGAATCAATGTAGATGTGTCCTTAATACCATTTCAGAGATGTGGTATCCCAGCATGCTCTGTTCCAGCCCTAAGATGTCAGCCCTTTGCACATACTATTTTATTTTCTCAGCTGTCCTGAGTTTCTTTACCTGTGGCAGGTCAGCTGTGCCAACTAGATGCAGGTGTTGACTTCACAATAGAAGACTGAGCTCTGGGCACACGTGCGAAGAATTAGTAATTCGGCAAACCCTGAGCAGGCCTGCAGGAGATTAGCTACTTGATGTGAGAAGCCGCAGTGGGTGGGACCATCCTCTGGACAGGTGGGTAAGATGGAGGGAGGGAGCTGTTCCGTATTTTGGCACACTTCAGCATATTAACAAGGGCATTCTGACAAAGTCTACATGTCTCAGCAATCCCTGTGGATATGTTGTGGCCAGTTCCCTCAGCCCCTGGTATTGGTGTGAGCTCTCCTGCTCAGTTGGACTGTGAACTGTAATCGAGAGTCATAAGAAATAGTAAAACCTCTTGTTCTCCTAAGTTGCTTGGCTGTGAATTTATCAGTTGCATGAAAGCAAATGGTTATAGCCCCATAGTGCTTCCCCAACGTTCTCCCTTCCAGAGACGTCTCCCCCAGAGCCAGGGTCACACTGCACACACCTGCGAAGGACACCATGAGAGGTCATGGTCACCCTGAGGGCAGGGAGGGCCAGTGTTGTCATGGGAACAGGGAGGATGAGGTCATCAAGAATGACGGCAGTTTAACACAGTGCCTGTTTGAGGACCTCCCTTCTCCTCCTCCGCCCCTCCCTGCCTTCATCAGGCGCCAGGGGACCAAAGTGCATGGACACACAGCTTTGGAGGGGCTCAGAGCATCTGGGCCTCCAAGCCCCATCCTCCACCCCCTGGCTTCAGAGGGAGCCCCGATCCTTCCCATCTCTCCTTTACAGCCCCACTCGGCCTGGTTTAAGTTCTTTACACTCGCCCTGGGTCCTGTTCTGCCCCTTGAAACTTCTACGGCAGTCTGGAGAGCGGCTCTTCACGCTCCAAGCCATCACAGTCATCAGCTCCAGGCTCCAGCTTTAGTGGTCCCCCGGCCTTCCCAGCTTTAATTAGAAGATTTTTATTTTTCCTGGGAGAGGCAAGACTGTCGGCTGACATTGGTTCCAGTCACCTTGCCAAGAGCCAGAACCGGGAATGACAAGGCCCGGGAGCCATCAGATGGAACGGTGTGGGGGCGGCTTCTGTGTTCGCCGGTCCCCTCTGCCCGTCCCTACCCTCTCCTGGGTCTGATGTTAAAAACGGTGATCAGGAAGCATGCCAGGAATTGCCTTGGAAGAGACATGCAGAGACAGGCCAACTGTACACACTGAGGCTTAAGCGTGGGTATTAACATGTAGGTGTGGGGCCAAAATTTAGATACAGGTAGTAGGAGGCAAGTCCCATAGCATAGTGGTTAGGGAGCAGCCGCACAGTAAAACAATGGGACAAGGGGCTTGGGAGATGGCCCTGGTGGGAAAGTGCTTGCTGCTTAAGCGTAAGGACCTAAGTTCAAATCCCCACATGGATGTCAAATGCTGAGCTTGGCGACACTCATCTCTAAGCCCAGCTCTGGGGAGACAGAGATGGGGGGATCCCTGCAGCTTGCTGGTCAGCCAGTCTAGATGAACGGGCGGGCCAGAGACCCCTGTTTCTAAAAAATCAAGGCCAAGAAAAACTGAGGAAGTCTCTCAGCAACCGCCCAGTGCTGTCCACACACATGCACCTCCACCTGCACACGAGTGCACAGAGATGAACACACATAGCACATCCACACAAAAAAGAAGGAAGAAAAATAGGGCGTAAATTCCTAGACCATTTGAACTTTTCTAAGAGTCACATTAAAAAAATGACAAGAAACAAGTACAATTACTTCGAATAACTTCTTTCTTTTGAACAACTACATGCAAATATCAGTGTGCTGCGTGCCTGCGCATTGGGAGGGGGGTCCCTTCCTGTGGGGTCTCCTACAAGGTGGAACGTGAGAGCAAGGCCTTTTGGTGACTGTCAGGCACCTTCCCCTCCACCTCAGAGCAACGTGCTAACCGGGCACGGATGCCATGCAGGCTTTGCCAGTGAGGGACTGAGGTTCTCGCAGAGTCTGCCACACCTGGTCAGTCCTCAGGGTGGAACTTTCCGCAGTGATGTGAATAGTTGTTCTCTGCCCTGAGGATGCGCTTTGAATCTTACATCGGCCTCGGTTTGCTGTGACAGTTAGTACATGAGGCGCTAGCCTGCACTGCTGCCGATAAATGCGTGATCAACTTGCTTATGGGAACAAGGGGTTTTATTCTAACTTACAATTGCTCGGCAGGAGAGTCCACACCAACACCGGAGCCGAGGGAACGGGCCGCACCATCTCCATACATCCACAGCATGGCTGAGAGAGGGACGATCCTCACTTGCCAGACCAGCACGTCTAGTCAAGTGTATAGAAGGATGCCAACTTCCCTAACCAACTCCCTCCATCTTATCCACCTGCCCAAAGAATGGTCCCGCCCACTATGGGTGGGCCTTCTCATCAATCAGACAATCTCCTGCAGGCTTGCTCAGAGCTTAACTCAACTACTAATTCTTCACAACTGTGTCCAGAGCCAAACTTTCAGTTGTCAACTTGACCCCAGTAGCTAACTCCCACACAGACAGACTGAGGGTTCACTTTCTGCAGGTCTTTGCCCAAACTGTTCCTCAACCCAGCATCACCCTGCTCTCCTCCTCCTCCTTATAAACTGAAGCCACGTCCCCCGGGGCATCTGTACAGGCATCTCCCATGCATCCCCGCAGCTACACATGTCAGCCTGCCCCTGCCTCAGGTAGGGACTGGCATCAGTCATGATGGCGTCAGATTCGAGCCACGGGTGGAGACCTCCTGGTCCTTGCTCAAGCAGCAGCAGCCGCCCGTCCCTGCCTGCTTGGCTCCAGTTGTGAGAGACGTCTCCCCGTGCCTCGATGCACCTTTACTCCTGGTGTCCCACTTGGACATTGCTGACATGCAGGAAGTCACGCAAAACCGACGACTACAGCTCTGATCACTTTGCACCAGATCAGCATCCATCTAATCAATCATTCTAGAAGCTTCCATTGGCCCTTCCTCCTCTGCACGGGGAGTACTACTGCAGTTTCTATTGCCACTGAGCCAACCTGCCTTTCCCTTAACTTCAGATCCACGGAGACCTACAGTCTCAAGGGAGCATTTCACCCAATGGAAACTATTTCCCATAGAGTCAGCCATGCCATCAGTAGCACAGTCTTTTTTATTGCCTAGTAGTATTCCAATATATATACACACACACACCCATCTACACAATACACTCATGAGAATGGGCAGCCCAAAAGATTATAATTTTTGCATAAAACCCAAACACATGTCCTTATTTCTTTAAATATCCTCTTGATTATAATAACTTGCAATGTGTAGTTCAGTGTAGGCAGTATTACATGCTTCTACTTTCATTTGTATTAATGTTTATTGTTCTTTTCCCCCCAAAGACTATTTACTTGTGGTCGGTTGGATCAGAGGACTCAGAGCTCGAGATGCAGGCAGCCGGCCACTTCCTCTCCCAAGCGATGATTTGCATCCGGATTGGACAGGGTGTGGGGACTGGGCGAGGACAGCGTCTCAGGGGACACTGAATAGGGCCCCTCACCTCAGAACTGTCTCTCTGGAGACTGGCCATTTGCTCCGTTCAGAGAGGTTATCCCAAGAACTGTGACTATTTCTCACCCTGAGACCAGAGACTCGTTGAAGACCGAAGCCCTCATAAAATATCCCTGCCATCGCCTCGGAGAGCAGCATCAGCTACGGTCCCCCAGCTGGCTGCCCACCCCCACCCCACCCCCGGTCTCGCTGGGCAAGGAGATGCACTTCTAAATGGATGCTCAGCCCGCCCCGCATCCGCTCTTGCTGATGCGGCGATCTTCAGACTGCTGAGATTAAGACTTGGCGCACGGCCGGATGGAGCTACTGATTCCTGGGTACCGGCTGCAGCTGCCGGAAAGGCTCAGGTTGGGGACTCTGGGTGTGACTCCCCAGCCCTGAAGGACCCGTGAACCCAAAGGTTCCTCCTGGGTAGGGATCACAATGAGCCCAAAGACTCCTCTACAGGAATCACATATTGGCGGAAGTGCTTCCCATCTCTTCCAATAGCTTCCAGAAGATTCGTGCTCCATAGGCACATGCTGGCTTGGCTTCTGGCTCTAGCCAGGTGACCTCTGACATGCCACTCACCCCTGAGCCTCAGTTTCCTCATCTGAAGAGCAGGATGGTCACATGTCCTCCTGGCACCCTAACCCTAGGTTGACCCCTTCCCCCAAAACCCCCCAATTCCTACCTGAGTTTTTTTTATTTTTTTATTATTATTTATTCAACTGTGTACATATGCATGTGTATGTGCACGCGCGCGCGCGCGTGTGTGTGTGTGTGTGTGTGTGTGTGTGTGTGTGTGTCTGTGTAGAACCACGGACGAATTCGCGAACCACCACGGACGCCTCCACCTCCTTCTGCCCCGGGATTCACAGGCTCCGCCCTACCAGGACCAGAAGCGCAGGCCGCCCCCGCTTCCGCCTGGCGTCTATACGTGGGATCTGGGATCAGAACTCAGGACCTTCCTCCTGCAGGGCGGAGGCTTAACTCCTGAGCCACCTCTCCAGCCCTACCTGAGTTTTTGTAATCAAGATACTTCCCAGTGCTCCCTGCTGCTGAGGTGGGCGTGACTCCATCCTGGCCAGGGAGGTAAGAAGTGTCACTTGCAAATGTTCTGTTGAACACGACACCCCTGCACCCCCTTACCCCAGCAAAAAGCTCCAAGTAGCAACCAAGGCAGTGTAGACCTTTAGGAGGAGGTGGGTCTTTAGACCACGGCTCTCTCTCAGAAGGGATTGTGAAGTGCAGCTTTCTCTTGGCTCCTGTTTGGTGACCTGGTGACATCCTCCCACACGTGCCTCCCCCCCAGCCCTGTGATGTGGCATCATCTACTGTGACGCGCTAATCACTCTCCAAAGGCCAGGCCCACTGGTCGCCTTCTGTCTGGTCTTGGACATTGGACTCGCAGAACTAAGAGCAAAATTAGCCTCTTTTCTTTATCAGTTAGGCTGCTTTTAGGTGTTTCCTCATCGAGGGGAGAAACGAATGCAGATCCTAAAAGAGAGGAGAGAGCCTTCCTTTGTCCCTTCCTCTCTCCTGCTGGCTGTGATGCAGGAGCTTCAGCAGCTCTAAGGAACTGTGAGGAGAAAGTCACGTGCTGGGATGGCAGAGTCTGGAGAAAGGAGATGAAGACATGGGCAACTGCCCCGGACCCGAGCTCTGGGTCTGTTTAGAGAGTGTTACAGTTACATTCGGTGTCAACTTCACAGTTGCAGACTGTTTGGGGGCAGCTGTGGAAGGTTAATGGTTGGAATGGCCCCTGAACAAGTCTGCAGGTACTTGACTGATTGCCGTGGAGAACCCAGCCCATAGTGGGTGGTACTTTCCAGTGGTGGGCCAGATAATAGGAGGTGCAAGAAGGAGGGACTTGCTCTTCCCTTATCCTGTGTTGATTTGCTGTGGAGTCCACTCTGCAGCATCGTGCACTTTAAAAATTTTTTTTTATTATTTATTCAATTGTGTGTGTGTGTATGTATGTGCGTGTGTGTAGAACCACAGGCAAATTCGGGAAACACCATGGACCGCCTCCACCTTCTCCTTGTTTACTCTGCCCCGGGATTCACAGGCTCCCACCTATCAGGACCAGAAGCGCAGGCTGCCCCCACTTCTATACATGGGATCTGGGACCCGAACTCAGGACCTTCTGCCTGCAAGGCAGAGGCTTAACCCCTGAGCCATCTATCCAGCCCAGCATCGTGCACTTTTAAAGCATCGTGGCCTTCTTTGTTGCTGCTGCTGCCGCCTCCATCCTTGGCTGACTTGGAGTTTCATCTTTTCCGCCACGTTGTTGCTGTTCCCATTGCCTTTGGAGCTTGGTCTCTAGGCTTCGTTGCTGTTCGCTGTTCATTGCTGATGTCAGAAGTAAAGGCTTGAGACCTTCTTGGGATCTTTTGGCTTTGTGGAACATTCCAATCAAGAAAGAGGTGGCTACTTTTTTTTTTAAATATAGAAGTTTTTTATTATTTTTTATTTATTATTTATTCAATTGTGCATGTATGAGTGTGTGTGTGTGTGTGTGTGTGTGTGTGTGTGTGTGTGTGTGTAAAACCACGGATGAATTCGGGAACCACCATGGACGCCTCCACCTCCTCCTTGTTTACTCTCCCCCAGGATTCACAGGTTCCGCCCTACCAGGACCAGAAAGGCAGGCCGCCCCGTTTCTGCCTGGCGTCTATACGTGGGGTCTAGGATCCGAACTCAGGACCTTCCGCCTGCAAGGCAGAGGTTTAACCCCTGAGCCACTCTCCAGCCCCAATTGTGAGTTATTTTAATAAACCTATTTATATATTATATTCTAGAGATTCTGTTTCTTCAGAGAACCCTGACTAATACAGAGAGAAATCAGTGTCCTTCTTTAAGCCTCAGCTCCCCGCCCCCTCCCCCTGTCCTTTCCCACTCCTCATTGTAGTCTACTTACGACCCACTCTTAGGGTATTAAGTGACTTCGTTCAAGTGCAGACCGGGACAGGGTGGCCAGTACAGAGACATCTGCCAGGATAGCTTTAAAGGCACGAACAGGGTCAGAGAGATGGCTCAGGGGTTAAGCCTCTGCCTCAGAAGCAGAAGGTTCTGAGTTCAGATCACTGAATCCCACATAAGAATACCTGGCAGGAATGGTGGTGGCCTGTACTGCCAGTTCCGGTGGGCAGAGCCTGGGAAACTCCAGAGCAGAGCAAAGAGGAGGTAGAAGCAATCCAGGATGATTCCTGAAGTCACCCTTGGTCCTCCACAGGGACACACAGTACCCTCTGATACACACACACACACACACACACACACACACACACACACACACACATTCACGCCAAAATAAATAAATAAATAAATAAATAAACAAAATTATTTTAAAAAAAGAAAGGCAGGAGCAAAAGAGATTGGATTGTAGCAGTGGCCTCGCTCCCTGATGCTTTGCCTCTATAATCCGTCAGGGGCAGGAGACTCCGAAAGGCGCGGTCTAGGCTGTGTGGGCTTCTCAGTGACTCCACAGCCTCCAGAAATTCAGGGAAACACGTGGCAGGGGAAGCCTGTTCATTCCTGGGACCCCAGTCCCCCTTCCAGATCTCCAGCGCCCAGTTTTCATTCTGTCCTGTTCTGACGGACAGTCGTGTACTGAGAAGCCGTAGTGAAGGTTGCTGTGTTCTGGATGACGGCTGTGTAGGACAGATGGTTAGCCTTTGGACTTCGCGGATTCAGTCTAAACTCAACCTAAAAAGGGGGGAGGGAGGATTCTTGCCCTACGTGGTAAGTGAAACCACATGTCACATTCCATCTACTAGATTTACTGCAGCTTCATAGCTAAAATGCCCAAGGACATGGGCTTCAGGCGTGACTGGATCCAGGCGCTCTAATTATGTCAGATATCCATTTCTTCGTGTGCTTCAACTCTCCTGTGGAGTTGGCTTCTGTCTGGGACAGTCTCTCCAGCACTCAGGGGCAAAGATGAGCACTGTCCGCCCCCAGCTTCAGTCGGCTTAGGGCTGGAAAAAGAAAAGCGATTCTAGTGCAAGTGGTGAGCGGGTTAGCAATCAACGCATTTGTTTATCTGTCGTTCATTCATGTCAAGGCCCGACTCACAGTGTGGCCTAGGCCAGCTTAGAGGCTGGCTGTGGCTCCCACGCACCCCCACATTCTGGATCCTATACTGTCCCCCACCCCCAGCATGTCTCTCTCCCCTGAGCTTTGGTAGTGCTTTGCCTGGCTGATAGTGTTTCTATTCTGTCCCATGAACCACCTGGGGCTGCCAGAGCTCCAATTGGCTGTTTCTAGATAGCACGCCCCGAGC
Source organism: Typhlomys cinereus (assembly GCA_023101885.1). Classification (NCBI taxonomy): domain Eukaryota; kingdom Metazoa; phylum Chordata; class Mammalia; order Rodentia; family Platacanthomyidae; genus Typhlomys; species Typhlomys cinereus. The sequence continues at coordinate 709,353 of JALPQD010000062.1, read as the reverse complement.
ACCACCACAGAGCCGGAGGGCGGAACAGAAGACGGAACAGCAGAATGAACCCACCCTCCCAGATTCCATGGATTTTTTTTTTCCTTCTCATCTTTATTCATTTATTTCCTTTTGCCTCTCCACATTTTCTGAATTTTTAAACATAGACATGGAAAGCTTGCAAACAATTTGTCAGTTATTAAAAAGAAACCCAGAGGTATTGCAGATGGAATTGGGGCCCAGATGTGGCCTGCCTTGAATCCAGCCTCCTAATGACTTTCTGCAATCGCCCTTCCAGATACAATTTGCATTTTAACCTCAGCATTTAACAGAATACTGTGACCCCAAAGAGAGTGTGATGAGGGATTTAGGGCACAGAGCCAGCCCCCCAGGTCCTGCGGCTTTGTGTGCCTGCTCAGAGCCACACTGCTGGGAATCCAGGTCGACCTCTGAGGCTTCCCTGGGGACAAAAGCAAAGGCCCCAGGAGAAAGGTGCCCAGCTCTGAAGCTCAGGTTCTGAACCTGGGGGTGGCGGCTGGTGGCAGAAGGGTTCTTTTACCCTCAGAGATGTCATGGGATTCATGAGGTCACAGACAAGACAATGGCTCCATCCACTGCCTCCGTCCCAGGCTGTCTGTCCAGAGTCACTCACCAGCCCCATGGCCTCGGAAGGACACGTTCCCTTGCCTAGGGGCTGGTACTGGGTTCCACGCTCCCAAGAAGCCTCGCAGTAGATATCACAGCCTCGGAGTGGGATGCAGATACGTCTGTGTGTCCGATGATAATCCAGCCAGAAGCTGTTAATCTGATGCCATTTTAAAGGTGTGTTCGATTTTTCTATTTAAAAAAGATAATACAGGGCAGGCAAGATGGCTCAGTGGGTAAAGGCTGCCAAGCTTGACAACTTGAGTGTGAACCTTGGAACCTGCATGACAGAAGGAAAGAACTGACTTCTGCAAGTTGCCCTTTGACTTGCACATGTGTTCTATAGATGCTGCAGCACATATGTGCACACACTCATGCATGCACATACATACATAACCATGCAGATACTTGGCACATGCATACACATGAATGTACACACATGCACAAACATGCCTGGACACACATACATGCACATACACAAAAGTTAAATAGATAAATGTAGAAAAATAATATGCCTAGTGCTAACTTACAAAGGGAACTGCTTATAATTTTTTCTTAATTGTGATATGAGGCTAATATGTCATACCACGATTTGTCTATCCATCTACCCATCCATCCATTTGTGTATGTCCATATCTATATGTTACTTATTCATTAATCCATCTGCCTTCTATCCACCTGTTCATCAATCCATCCATCTATCTATCCATCCAAATCTATGCCATCCATTCATCCACCCACCCATTTATTGTTCTCCATCCATCTTTTCGTAGTTCTCTATCCATCTGTGATGGATGTTGTTAACTGTCAAACTGACAGTTGGAAATCACCTAGCTCCAGACATATCTACAAGGAATTATGTAGTCTCTAGACATATCCATGAGGAATTATGTCAATTATGTTCATTGCTGGGGGAAACCCCACATTGAAAGCAGGTGGTACAATTCCCTGGGCTTCAGTTTTCAACAATGTAGATAGAAAAAGAACATCCATCGCTTTCTGATTCTTGATTGTGGATGCCATGTGACCAGCTGCTACCTGGACTTCCACGCCAGTGGTGGACTTGTTGCTGGAGTTGTACCCTCAAATGGTGAATTGAGGAAACTTTTCTCCCTAAGTTTGATTTCACCAGATCTCTCCTGACAGCAGGAAAGGAAGCTAAAGCACCCATCCACCCATCATTATGCACCCATCTCTCCATGTCGTCTGTGCACCTGTCCAGCTACCTCCCATTCATGCATCCATGCATCCATCTTTCCATCCACGCAGTCATGTATGCATCCATCCTCGCATCCATCCATGCATGCATCCATTCATCCATCCATGCATGCATCCATCCTTCCTTGCATCCATCTATGTATCCATGCATCAATGCATCCATCCTTCCATCCATGCAGTCATCCATCCATGCATCATCTATGCATCCATCCTTCCATGCATGCATCCATGCATCATCTATGCATCCATCCTTCTCTCCATGCAGTTATGCATCCATCCATGCATCCATCCTTCCATCCATCCATGCATCCATGTATCAATGCATCCATCCTTCCATCCATGCATACACGCATCCATCCATGTAGTCATGCATTCATGCATCCATCCTTCCATCTATCCATGCATCCATCCATGCATCATCTATGCATCCATCCTCTCCATGCAGTCATGCGTCCATGCATCCAATATGGAATGGTTGCTGGGAGTATCCCTTGCTGCTTCTTTACTTTGCTCAGCTCCTCCCTGTGGAGTTTAGGTTCAGCTAAGATGTCCTCAACTGCTGCCCATTGGGATTATCTTGCTGAGTCCTCAAAACAGTCTCTGAGGTTAGATCTGCCCTTGATGCAGCTTTGAGAGATGGTGAGGAAATGGATTGATAGACAAAGTGTCCTGTCCCGGGTCACAGAGCTGGGACATCTCCAAGGCGATATCTCCATCTACAGTTCCCAAATGGAGACCCAAAGCAGGGGAGGATCCCAAGGTGCAATTCCGGTTCTGCTAGGGACATCAGTCTTTGTTGACGTTACTCTACATTGTTGAGGTAAATTCATGATAAAACGGCTTAAAGGAATGAGGAGTTTTATTTTTTTTTATGATATGCCAATTACAGTTCTTAGTCCAACTTGGCAGGAGAATTCATACTAAGACCAGGAGCTGAGGGAACTGGCCACACCACATCAACTGGGATTGCTGGGAGTAGGACAAACCTCATTTGCCAGATCAGTATGTCTGGTCAAGTATACAAAGGATGCCAACTTCCTTAGCTAGCTCTTTCCATCTTACCTACCTGCCCAGAGACTAATCCCTCCCCCTATGAGCTGGATCTTCCCCATCAATGAGACAACCTCCTGCAGGCTTGCTCAGGCCTCAACTCAACTACCGAATTTTACAAATGTGCCCAGAGTTCCAAGGCCTTCAACTGCCAAGTTGATACTCGTCTCTAACTAGGCCAGTCTTCTGAGCTGGAGATCATACTTCAAGTTCCCAGGCACAGAAGACGATCACAAACACAATCCGCCCCTGACTGCACTGCCCTGGTGGGAGGGAGGGGGACGGCTCTTGTGACAGTCTTTTCTGCAAAGTTTCCGTGACTATCGTAGATAAGACTGAGCTATGAAGGTGACAGTTTTGTGGCCCCTGAATCCTGCAAATGGAGCTTGGCCTTTGTAGATGTGCAGTGTGCCAAGATCTAAAACAGCGAGGCCAGGAGGCTCAAGGAAGTTCAAAGAGGGTCAAAGATGTCCCATGAGACTCAAGGAGATCCAGGGAGACCCCAGTGTCACGGGGGTTTGCCAGGGTGCTTCGCTGTGTGATCTCAGACAAGTGTCTTCCCTTCTCTGTGCTTCAACTCTTCCCTAATGAGGTTGGATTCCCCCGTGTACTGGGACTAAACATCATATGCATATTCTTCATTCATATTAAAGATGTTTAATTTAGCCCATAGTAAGCAATATTTTGCACGTAGCAGAATTGCATAAATGTATATAATGAAAATGAAATTCTGTGAATCAATGCTAAGTACAAACACAATACTGTAGCCTATTACGCTCCATTTAAGGCTTTCTTCTTTTGTATCCATTTTTATTCTTTTAGAGTTTCCTGCACCGACACATGAATGGATGTCACTTTCACCCCCTTATCACTCCACCTCATCCCCCTTCTTTTTCCAACTACACCCTTTCTTCTTCCCTAGCAGTCTCTCTCCTGTTTTCACATCTTTTTGCCTGTGTGTGGCCCACGGAGTTTCGTCTGGGTTGCCTTTGATGGCATGTGCCTGAGCGCTTGCTGGGGTATGAGTCACGTAGCAATGGGCAGACCACTGAGAACAGTGCCTTCCCTCTCCCCACCCGCACTGACCTTCATCAGTGTCTCTCTGGGAGGTGTGAGGCCTCTTGAGAGTGTCCCCCCTCCAGGTGGGCTGCTGATAGCACAGATCTGGTGCGGGTCTTGGGCTGCAGTGAGTTCACAGATACAACAGCCCCATCATGGCCAGAAGACACTATCTGGCAACATCTCTCCAGCACCCCCCCTTACATTCTTACCAAGCCCGTTTTCCATGAGGTTCCCTGACCTTTAGGTGTGTGCTGTGTAGTTGGATGTCCCGTGTAGAGCCCAGCCACTCATAGATAACGTATGTCTCTGCACGTCAGTCAGTTGTTGTTTCTCTGTATGAAGCACCTTCCTTTGCCAATGGAGGCTTCATGGTCAAGTGCTGGGAGCCGAGCGCTGAGACCCACTCTGCTCTGTGGGCGCAGTGATTATGTGTACCTGTTCTCTGCTAAGCATGGTCCCCAGTCTCTCCAGCCTACCACCACCCTTCGGGTCACGGTCGCCTGGGCTGTGTGGTGTGTGTCCAGACCAGCAAGGCTGCTCAGTACAGACCTGCCTCGCAGGTATCAAGTGATCCATGTGAGGAGAAACCCAGCCCAGAAACCCCTGGGGGCACCAGTACTATATTGTCAATGACTAGATCCCCCTTTGACACAGCGCAGCCCTCTTTGCCTCCACCTCCGACCCTGCACCCAGTTTCTGGCCTGAGAAGATCAATACGAAAGGTTGTTTGGAATGAACTGAACCGAGAGACATGGCCTGTGGATTCTCGAGATAATGTTGGGAATGAGAGTCGGGGGGAATCCGGACGTCTCCAAGTGTGATGGGGGGAGGGGTCAGCACAACTCCAGGTGTGATGCATGTGTGTATTGGGGGGGGGGTCCGGAGACATCTCTAGGTGTGATGGAAGGAGAGGGGGACTTGGAAGCTTTTCATTTGGGGACAATTTTCTTTTTCTGTAAAATCCCAGAAGTGGCATGTGTGAGTCACAGAGGGCATGTGGGTTGTGAATGAGCAGGCTGACGCACCCAGCACCCCAGAGAGCTTGGGCAGCACTGAGGGTCCGCGCTCCTCCCCTTCTGGGGGAAGCCGGAGCTCAGAGAGGAAACTGTACAATGGATGGTCCGGGTTAGAAGGGTCCAGGGCTGCAGACCCTGCACAGCGTGCTGTGGACACGGTCCACGGATCGCTGCTGCACTTAGCCCAGCACGGTGCAACGGCCTTGCAGTCCCAGCCCCAGGAAGGCAGAGCCAACGGGATTACAGCAAGTTCCAGGGTAGCCTGGGCCAGCATAGTGAGATCTCACCTTAAGAAAACTAAAACAAGAAGAAGATATTTACGCACTCATCCAAACAGAATGTTCCAGTACATGTGAATGCAATTTTAAAAAGTGACTCCTTGAAGAAATCAGGAAGGAATGCAGACTAAAACAGAGGGTTGGACTCCTTCACACTCAGAAATGGCTACACTGGAGATTTTAGGAAGGACTGTGTCAATCCGGGTGACTTTGGACACAGAGGAGCCCATGGCAGAGCACAAGGAGCTGGGCAGAACGAAGCTCTTGGACCGAGGCTGCTGCTCATGGGGGCGCAGGCCGGCCTTCCACATGTCCTGGAAGCAGGGACAGCAGCGTGGACTCGGGCAACACAGAGGCAGCCAGGTTCCCTCACCCTGGACTGGGAGGAAGTAAGTGATGTGTTGCAGGTGGACGACAGTTGGGAGCAGTGTGAACTCCCGGCCAGGGAATGAGGTGTGAACGGCCGTGAGGAGAAGTGTGCGTGGACAGACGTGTGCGCATATGGGCCGACGACATGGCCTGGTGTGTCAGCTGACAGGCTCAAGAGACAAAGACAGTCCAGCGGATCACTAAAGAGGGGTGCAGGGGTCCCTGGAGAAATGGTTGATTCCATGATGGAATGGTGGAGGGGGTGTTTAAGCACCTAGGGTGAGTCTACAGCACCCTGCAGTGCTGAGTCATTAGGGATATGTGATGGATCATGGAGGGAGATATCAAGAGCTCCAATAGCCAAGGCTAGACCATTGCAAACAGACACAAGTGGAACTGTGTAATAACTCTGAGTTGAAAAGTTCTATGTCCCCCCACATCGAGAGTGCTACAAAGGACAGGCACATCTCACCCAAGGATGCAACAGAAAGCCAGGCGAGCAGCTACAATGCAGGAGGTTAGGCCATGCTAGCGCCCCACACCAGGGACTGGATCAGGTAGGTAGAAGATGCATGCACTTCTCTCTCTCGGGAAATCTGCAACCTCCAGCAATTCAATTCTTTTTTTTAATATTTTTATTATTTATTATTTATTCAATTGTGTGTGTGTGTGTGTGTGTGTGTGTGTGTGTGTGTGTGTGTAGAACCACGGACTGAATTCGGGAACCACCATGGACCGCCTCCATCTCCTCCTTGTTTACTCTGCCCCGGGATTCACAGGCTCCGCCCTACCAGGGCCAGAAACGCAGGCCGCCCCTGCTTCGGCCTGGCGTCTATACGTGGGGTCTAGGATCCGAACTCAGTACCTTCCACCTGTAAGGCATAGGCCTAACTCCTGAGCTACCTCTCCAGCCCCCAGCAATTCAATTCTTTAAAAAAAAAAAGCCAGACAGAACCTAGCAGAAGGACATTTTTGTGAAATGTTTGGTGGATACTCCTCTAGCCTTGCAAGATCACCCAAAACAGAATGTGTGTGTGTGTGTGTGTGTGTGTGTGTGTATGTGACCATTACTATGAGAGACACCTTGGGATACATGGCTGACTGCCACATCATCCTAGACAGGAAATTAGACAGCAAAAGAGACAGGATGTCTGCAAAAGCATGGCTTCCACTAGCAACAATGTATCCATATTTGTTATGAGCTGAAGCAAACTTCCCACACAGAACACAATGTTACTGTTTTCTTATTTGTCCCTGTGTGCATGTGGGTGTGTGTACTAGAGAACAGTTGAGCGTGTTTGCCTGTGGAGACCCAAGGATGACATCAGAATCATCTTGGATTGCTGTACCTCCTTATTCTTTTGTCCTGGGGTTTCCCAGGCTCCGCCTTCCAGGGCTGGAATTGCAGGCTGATATCCCATTCACCTGGCATTTTTATGTGGGATCTGGGGATCTGAACTCAGGCTTTAACCTCTGAGCCATCGCCTAACTCCATAATAACTATTTCAGAATAAGCCTGGGTGTTCACACTAATTTCTCAGATTTCATATAGATCCCAAACTGTAACTGTCTAACACTGTCCATGAGACAGAAAGGAAAATGATATATCAGCTTTAAAAAATATTTGCCTTTCTCTACCTAAAGTTGCATTGAATGGAGACTTTCCATGCGCCCACTGGCTACCTTTGTTTCTTGCATGGCTGGCCAATTCAAGGGTCCACTAAGACCTTTGTTATGCGGCACACCTGACACAATCCCATAGAATTAACACATTTTTTGGAAGTAGTATTTACATAAGTGTGTAGTATATGACCCTATTGCATAAATATCCACATGTAAATAGAAACACAAAAGCTTAGGATAAATTACTCACCCAAAGTCACCCAGGGCTCATACACGTCTAAGCCCAGAATTCTCCATGCACCATGGAATACTACAAAGTATTGTATGGTGATATTGGAGGGTGTTAGAGTTTGCAGCTCAAGTGTCCCCTGCCAGCTCAGGAATTGAGCTCGAGGCGTCCAGCAGGTGGCGCAGTTTTTGGAGCGTGTGGAGCCTAGCAGCACTTCGCAATTTAGCTGGTCTATGCACGCTTTGGAGTGTTGAGTGGGTATTCCAGGGTTGTAGCTTAATCCCAATTTCCAGTTCCAGTCTCTGCTTCCTGTCTGCTGTTGAGATGGACGATGATAGGTCACCAAACAGCTCTTGCCGCTGGGGATCCAACTGCACCAATCCTCCCCCCCACCCACCTAACACCCAGTCATAATGAATTAACATCCTAATTATTTAAGGTTGCAAGGACAAGTGACAAAGGCAGAGTAGGAGGAAGACTGTGGAAGTCAACGGTGGCATGCTGAGGAGACCATGAGATGTCAAGGAGTGCCCACAAGCAACCCAGCAAGCCTGTGGGTGGCTTCGTGCCCATGCAGAGGGACTCCGCTGACCGCCCTGACTCGGCCTGCGGACATCAGGCTCCAGATGAACGGACGTGTCAGGAGCAAGAAGGCAACAGCATCTTGTGTCCTCGGCCATTACAGGCGAAGACCAAAGCTGAGGACTCAGACCTGCCACCCTTCCTCAGGGCACTTAAAGACTCAACACTTGCCCATGCCTACCCACCTCGAGGAACTGGGGCACAAAGGTCCCAGCGTATGGGAGTTCACAGTCTGTCCACCCAGGATTGAGCCTTGAGGTACTGAGCTGAACTCCATTGGGGTTGATTCCAAAGTAGCGGACTTAGTTTGTAGCTTGATGCTTGATCCTGTCTAATCCTGGGCACATTTAGTCACTTGCAAACCGTGGTTGGCCCACGCCCCATTGCAGGATGTAACAGCTACTCGTAACCGTTGTTGTGAAAGAGCACTCAAAGTCAATCAATTTAAGGGAGAAAAGGAGGTTTATTCAGCTTACAGGTTTCAGAGGGGAGAAACAGTCTTTCGTGGTGGAGGCAACATGGCTGGTGGCTGAAGCTGGGGGCAGGAGGCTAAGTCACCGCAGACATCCAGTAGGTTAGTGGGCGATGGCTGAAGGCTGGAGGATTCCTAGAGAGTCCCTCTTCCCAGTCTTCTGTTCTGTGGTTCCTTTTATCTGGTCCTCTACTGGGAGGTTCTGGTGAGGTCTATGGAGGTTCCAATCAGATCTAGGGCTGCTCTTTGTATTATAAATGTATTGATCCAGATCATCTCTTCAGGTGGTCTCAGCTGATCTTAGTTAATGCCAGATGTGGGCAAGTTGACACCAGGGTTAACTATCACAAGGGAGGAGCCTGCAAGCCAGCATACCCCTCCCACACACACACGCATACACACACACACTCCAGAGGACAAGAAGCCTCCAGACTCCGCCTGCCTGGCCCAGCCTCCAACTTTGCCCACTTCTTTCCACTCTCTGGTGACACATGGTTTTCTACCTTCCACTGTAGCTTGCTATGCAGCTTTCCTCTTTATTTCTGTAGAACGGCAGCAATTTACTGATTTATGCAAACAGTCGCCATTCTTGGGCATTGGGCAGCTTGTAGGGGTTTTTTTTTCCTGCTTTATAGGTATAGGTATTAGCTTTTTAAAAATCTGTAATTGCTGGGGGTTTGGGGATGATTCAAATGGGGGACAGGAGGCATGGAGGTCTAGGTTTGCTGATGACATGCAAGTGTCTTCCATGCATCTTCCCGCCCCTTTTCCTGCATGGCGCAGCTGGAACAATTACTACATTTGTCTCATGAGTGTGGCCTGGGGGTATTTGTCCCTCCTTTATTCTAGTATCTTCCACATCACCTTCAAAGTCTCCTTGCCAGCTGCCTTCCAGGCCTGTTTCCCTCTGTGACCCTAGGTCTGGCACAGGAAGTCCTCAGAATGTGCAAGAGAGGGGACAAAGGCTTGCTCCTGCCTGCGACCACCTGCCTCCAAGGGACACACCGTGACTATGGGGCTTGGATAACAGACATGGCATTGTGCCATGTATTAGCCAGAATATTGTGAATAATACCTCTGCCCATGACTTGCCCACAACTAGAAGCTGCTTTACATGAGCCTATGCTGGGGTCCCAAATACATATACAGATGAGCAAAAGCGCCTCAGGAATCTTTTAAAGAGCTTATCCGAGTCGGGAAAGCCCAGCTTTGGGGAAGACTCCACATATCCTCGGGCTTTGCTGCTGCCATCTCTAATCTTTGTTAAGCCGATTGCTTTCATGGCATAATCCATATTTTCCTGCATTTCCCTGCAACCTGGGATGATGAGAACAAATCCCACCCTGGAGGCTCGGGCTGGCATTGGGCAGCCCCCACCATGGCAGTGGCAGGCTGGGGTGCAGCTGGGAGCTCTGGGATCTGTCCTCTGCCTGCACCTCTTTGGGGTGAGATCAGAGACACATGGTGTTTTCTTCCTAAGAAACTTCTGGATCACGAATGACCCCTCCCCCTGACCTCACCCCTGAGCTCACCCCTTAGCTCACCACGCCTGCAATGTCAACCTCGCCCAAAGCTGAGCGGTTTAAAAGGTCTTGTGGAGAAAGTCTGTGTTCAAGAAGCCAATAGAAGCCAGCATTTTATACCCCAAGTCTTTTTCCTTCCCATGGCTCGGGGTCTTTGGGATGCTCCCTTCCCCGTGGCATCTGGAAGAAGCTTTTTCGGATCTTGGCAAGGCTGCCTAAGGGTCTCCTCTGATTTGCTGCTCCCTAGAAACCATAGATGTTGTTACTTCAGCTTTACACAAAAGAGCTGCAGATCTGACACGAAGAGACCTTGCCTCATGTCACACACAGCCTCACATCACACGCAGCCCCACGTTACACGCAGCAGCAGTGGGGCTAGGTTCTATCTCCTGTCACTTTAAACTCAGAACCCGGGCTTTGATACACATGTGGCAAACCAAGAACGTTCCCTCCCACACTGTGATCTGTGACCTGCCCCAGCTCCCCTACGCAGCGACTCCTAGAAGTCATGCAGCCACATAACTAGGACCAATAACTAGGACCCCAGAGTGGGCTTTGGACCACCTGCCTCTGATTTCTTTCATCTAGTCTTCCACAGCAGAGTTCAGCAAACCGTGATCCAGACACACCTGACCAGATGCACCAGGTTCCTGTGGACGCACATGGCCACACTTGTTCACTCGTGTAGTACGCGTGTCACTGTGGTGTGACACTTTTCCTTGGGAAACTCCACACAAACATCTGCTCACCTCACACAGGGGCTCAATAACAGATCAAAGTTACGATTACACCAAAGCCCAGTTTGTCCAGCCAATAAGTTTACTGGAGTTGCTCACTGGGAGCAGGGATTGTGGATGAGGGATGCTTCCAGGACTAGGAATCACGCAAAGGCAGCTACATCACCAGAAAGTCCACCCAGACCCGGGTGTGACCCACCATTCGTGGTGTGGAAAGAATCAGTCCGCCCACAGGGAACACAGGTGGAGAAGGAAAGAAACACTGTCAGCTACCGTGATCTCGCTACCGTTAGAGTCACCAAAATTCAGTACGCAGGACTATATGGGCCACCCAGCCCCCTGGACGCCATGTCACCTTCATGCTCCTTACAGGTGGAGAGACCGAGGCTAGCCCCCCTTCCCATCAGGGTTAGGGAGGTTGCCACAGGGATACTCGGTCTCTCAGTCCAGCGGAGTCCTGACTAGCAGCCCCCAGGGAGAGGTCCTGGAGTGTGTTGCAGCCCTCCTCCACCCTGCCCCCCACTAGCATCCAGGGGAAGGGGAATGGACAGACCCTCCCATGTCTGGAAATCCGTGAGCCAGTTGTTTGTGTCTGACTGACATTTGGATTATTCCTGTGTCCAAACAGGGTTAATGGTCAATTCTGGGCACCAGTGACTATTGGCCGTGTTGATAAGTCAGGCTCACCTTCCCGAGAGACTGATGAAGGTCAGCCTGATTGGGGTGAGGGGGAGAAGGGAAGATGCTGTCCTCAGTGGTCTACCCACTGATGCACGATTCATGCTCCAGCAGATGTTTAGGCTCATGACATGCATCAAAGGCAACCCAAGCAACCCGGATGAAACCTCATTATCTTGCTCTTAGCAAGATGATAAGACAGAGATTGGCAGGGAAGGAGGGTTGTGATGGGAAAGGGGATGGGAGAACTAAGGTATAAACCTGTCATAAATTCACTGTATCCATGTATGAAGCAATAAAAGAATAATTGAAAATGCAGGAATTTAGATTAAAAATAAAAAAAGAAGTCGGGCTTCCAAAGTCGCCTCAGGATCAGTAGCCACTCAGTGAAGCTCCAGCAGCCAGAAATTAACAAGTCACATGGGCACTACCCCAACCCACGGGAGCCTAGGCCACGGGAGCCTGGCCGGGGTCCACTCATCTCTTCCGTGGAACTTTCTGGACTATCCAGACCCTTTGCTGATTTCTTCCAGACTTCATCATGGTGGCTGGGCGTGGTATCTGAGGTCATGCGTGGACAGTGGAGGGAGGGGAGAGAAACCTGCTGGGCACTCACTGGTCCATCCCCCCCTTCCTAACTGCTTAGCGACTCCAGCGGCCCAGGGCCGGTGGTGGCCTAGATTCAGGGTTGAGAGCAGCTGTGGCCCCGTGAGGTAGACAGTGGGCACACCTCCCCTCGGGTGCGACCTGGCCATGCCAACCTACGATTGGCTGAGAAGTGGGCTTGTAACCTTGTTCTATCCAATGAGAGGTGAAGGAAGCCTGCTAGCCGCGTTCCCATTACTAAGAAGGCCTTAGGACTGAACAGAGATATTCTTGCGTGGAAGTGTGAGAGGCTGTGACCGTTGTGGTGGGACAGTTCTACCTGACCACCTGCCAGAAGATACAGATCGCTGGGAAGGGAGAGCTCGTTCCAGCGTTTCTCCAACTGCGGGGCTTCCAGCACCCACAGCGCCCCCTCAGGCCAGCACCGGTAATGCAGAGCAACTTGTGTGGCACGCGCCCTACCCACCGAGTCCCGCTGCCGGCTCCTCCTAGTACTTTTCTTACAAAATGACAGATTTCAGGACATTTCCTACATAAATATCTTTGTTCCATTCCTGTGCTCACAGAAACCCTTATTAAAGGGCTTGTTTCCCTAAGAAATTATTGAAAATGTCTCCTGTTTCATGGTCAAGCAACCGTCTAGGTGCTGGAACACAAAGCGGGGATCCACACGAGCAGGAGGAGTCCTGGCTTCCGGGGGCTGATGGTCCCCCAGGTGCAGAGGGACAGCACACGAAATGTCTACTCAGGAATATTTTAGAGAAAAAGCGAGAATAGCAGGAAGGAGCGGCCATCGCTAGTGGGTCCTGGGAGAGGCCGCTCGGGAGCTGGACTCAGATCTCAAGCGTCCCCGGCTCTGGTTCCAAAAAATCTCTGTCCCGCCTAAGAGGGTTGAGGTGGAGCCTTGCAGCCGAAGTGGGCGTGAGGTGGCCTAGTTATTCTTAGCGATGTGTTGCAGGATGAAAGGTTCCCTTGGGCAGCCAAGACGGCTTCTAGAGACAGCAGCCAGACCACAGTAGTCCCCACTGCCAAGTTTGGTTGGGAATTCTTTCCATCTGAGGTGGTAGGGAATGTTGGGAATGTGGGGACGGCCTTCAGAACCCCTCCAATGGAATTCCTGGGTGCTCTTAGCAGGGAGAGGATCGGGAGTCTATGGCAGAGGCTGCTCAGTTATCCAGCCCCCATGGCAGGACCCCTACCCCTTAATCTAGGCATCCCCCCTTAGTCCACTTTCATTTTCCCTTTCCCTGCCCGCCAGAAGCTTTGATCCCTGTAGGCACTGGCTGGGGTACAGTGAGAATTGCTCAGAAGCTGTTGCTTTGGGAGGTTCTAGAAGAACTGAACACAGCTGTCGCCACCATCTGGGAGACAAAGACTCTTTATCAGAGTGACAGAAGGCAGCACAAGGGATAGGAGTCCTGCATTCAAATCCTGGTCTGCTGCTAACAAGCTGGGTGGACTAACAATGCTGTGCCTTGGTTTCCCCAACTGATCATAATCTTTCCACTGTGGATTCAGTGAAAGGATTCATTTCATAGAATATACAGGCAGTGCCCAGTAAACAGTGACCCTTGGGTCTTACATTCACTGGCTGTTTAGGATATCAAGTACCCCTGAGATTTCTTCCCGTGACCCAGTGTGTTTCAGAACACAGGTACGAAGTTGGACAGATCTGGCCCGGGATCTCCGACCTCTTACCATGGAAGCTGGCTTCATAGACGAGGGGCTGGGACTCATACCACAGTCCCTCCGAAGACACACAACATTGTTTATGTTGTTGGAATTATGCTTGCGATTGGCTGGGCCATCAAACATATGTTGTGCCTCAGGCCTTGGCTCTAGAGAGAAACCCACTGCAGTTACATTCTAAAGGCCAGTTCCAAGTATCGGTAGTCCCTTGGAAAGGGATTTCATTTCCAGAAGAGGAAAGGAAGCAGAAAGACCAACACCGCTGTAGCTCTCGGACTTGGGGTACCCATGGGGAGTCCATGCTGACAACGGAGCATCGATGACTTCTGGAAACAGATTCCATGCTTCCTCCTGATGCCTAGCTGCACTTGTTAGGAAACCCAGAAAACAGGCCGCTATTGCCACCTGTTGAGAGGCAGGGCTGTTTGCAGCCCTGTGGATAAAGACAGACCCTGGGGCTGTTCTTGGCCCACAGAGTAAGACAGAAGGGGCCAAGCATGATGGCTCACACCTGCAAACCCAGCACTTCCTCACACCCAAGAGTATCCACACACTAGTGTTCAGGGGCCCTGAGAAGTCCTGCACCAAGGAATCCTTTCACCTTTTGACAGATGTTTTGGGTAACCCTTGCTGACACATGCCCGTGGTTCACTGAGGCTTTGGGGTGATTGATGTGCCCTAAACCTGTGCAGTACATAATGGGAGGCCGGTGTTGCTCCGCAGCTCAGAGCAGAAGCCCCTTTGTCTTCCTTTCTTCTGTTCTGTGACCTCCTGCCCTATGCAGAGGGGACCTGGGACACCCCCCAGCGACAGAGAAGCAGCCCTCCAGAGCTGGGGGAATGGCCAGGCCTTCCTACTCCAAGCTGGGGTGTAGCAGAGAGGTGGGGGTATGGGCAGTGCAATAACAGCCGATGGAGGGGGGAAAAAAGGTGAGAAAAATAATTCAGAGTCGTAGTGAGTGCCAGCGCCCCAGCTCCAAACGGGATGTTTGAAAAGATTTCAAGCAGAAAGGTCGCCATCTGCAATTTAAATGTGGGCACTCTGCTGCCTTTTCCTGGTTATGGTTGAGTGCTAGCAATTAGCTGACATGTGGAGCGTGCGAGAGTGCTTGCGTGTGATGTGTCTGTGTGTGTGTGTGCAAGCATGTGTATGTATGTGTGTGTGTGTGTGTGTGTGGTGTGCGTGTGTGCGTGTGTGCATATTCCAAGATGTTCTGGACTCCAACATCAATTGGGGCTGGCTGGCAACCCATACCAACTGATCAGGGATGGACCCACCTTCCACACCCGGGAGCATGGGGGGAGGTCTCTGCCCCCCTCCAGCCGGGGTCTTCTTCATCTTTGGAGTGTGGAGACTAAGAAGCTCAGACAGCACAAAGCTCCAGCCCCTTCTGTGGGTCTCAGTGGTTGGGCAAGAAGAAATGAATCACTGACGAATCTCTCCTGGGGCTGGGGAGGTGGCTAAGTGGCTGAAATGCCTGCTGCACAAGCCAAAGGACTTGAGTTCGGATTCCCAGATTCCAACAAATGCCAGGTACTCATAGGGGGAGCATACCTGCCATTCCAGCCCCAGAAGTCAGAGCCTGGGGATCGCCAAACTAGCCCTATCCATAAGCTCTGGGTTTGATTAGAGACTTTGTCTCAAAACAGTAAGATGGAAGAGCGATGTGGGATAATTCCCAATATCACCCTCAGGCCTTCACACGCACGCATTATGCATGCATACACACCCACGCACACATGCCCATCTAAGTGTAAACATGCATACAGGAATGCATGTACCTCATGCACATACATGCCCATGCCAATGGGAAAAAAATCTGTTTTGCCTGTCACCCCAACAACACAGTATATATTTCTGTTCCTGTGTGTGCACGCACACACATATATGTGCATGTGTGCCCAGCACATGTATGGAAATCAGAGGACAATCTGCAGGAGACCAAGGCAGAAGGACCTCAAGTCCAAGGCAGTTTTGAGCTACAGAACAAGTTCAAGGTCAGCCTAGGTAATGCTTGCAGATACTGTCTATGAATAGAAAATAGAATAAAGGGGTGGCGGAGGGGGTTGTTACAATTTAGCAGCAGCATTTGCCAAGCATGTGGGAGGCTCTGGTTTCCATCCTGTGCCACACAGAAAGCAAAGTTCTCTCAGAGTGGGGTTCACGGGCGGCCCCCCTGCTTTCTGTTGACCCAGAGCAAAGCCTGAGCGGAGTAAACCGACACCTGGATTTATTTCACAGCATCGGCCCGTGTCACAGGGTCGCTGGAACGACACTGTAAGCAAGGAGGGGATTCTGCTTCACTCGGCTCCAGGGAAGGCCTGGGGTCCTGCGGATGGTCTTGGCATAGCTTTGACTCATGGACTCCAACTCCAGTGCTCTGGTCTGTGGTGGTCAAGCTCAGTTCCTGCTGCCTGGGGATTGAACTCAAGTCCTCAGACTTGGCGTCAAAGCACCTGTCCCTGAAGAACCATCTCGCCTAGTTCTGAAGACGTTTGCATATTGAGACATCACTGGCAAATAACGGCTGTGTGCCACTTGGCGCACTGTGGAATGACTCCCCCCAAGCCAGCTCATCCACACGTCCCTTTCGTGGGGCACATGCCACATTCCCCATTTCATGCATTGGGTGGGGATGTGGCTCCAAGGGAAGTGCTTGCCTGGCGCATACCAGGCCCCAGGCTCCAGCTCTGGTATTCAAGAAACAAAATGTCCCGTGTGTGTCGTTCCAGCTGCTTGGGAGACTGAGGCAGGAGGATCACGACTTCAAAGCCAGCCTGCAATTCAGGCTGAGTTCTAGGCCACCTTGAGCTACAACTTAATGAGGCTCTGTCTCAAAATAAGAAGTGAGAAAGAGTATTGGGGATGTAGCTTGCCTAGTAAGTACAAAAAAAAAAAAAAAAGTCAGTTCAATTTCAAGTACACAGACATGGAGTTCATGTCCATGAACTTGGTCATCCGGTATGACTTTGTGCCGCTGACTGACGCTGCCTGTGTCCCACCCTGCACCCAGCTCTTACTAGCTAGCTCTCCGCTCCCGTGAGCCGGCCTTGCGGGAAGCCAACACTGTCCTTCTAACTGGCTCACTCTAGCACTGCTTCTTGGAGTTTAAAATGTCGCTGCAAATGACAGATAGTCTTCCTTTTTATCTGTGCAAGCAAGCGTGTGCGTGTGCGTGCGTGCATGCATGCGCGCATGTGTGTGTGTGTGTGCGTGTGCGTGCGTGCATGCATGCGCGCATGTGTGTGTGTGTGCGTGTGCGTGCGTGCATGCATGCGCGCATGTATGTGTGTGTGTGCGTGTGCGTGCGTGCATGCATGCACGCGTGTGTGTGTGTGTGTGTGTGTGCGTGTGCGTGCATGCATGCGGGCATACACATGGCACAATGAGCATATGGAAGTCAGGACAACCTGAGATGTCAGCCCTGCTGCCCGTCTTGCTTGAAGCATCTTATTTGTTTGCCACCTGTATGTACCAGGCTAGCAGGTCCAAGACCTGCCAGGAATTTTCCTGCCTCCAATTCTTATCTCTCTTAAACAGCACTGGGTTGCAGATGCATCCTACCATGCCTGACTTTATGTGGAATCTGAAGATTCGAATGCAGGTCCTCACACTTGCAAAGCAAGTACTTTACCCACAGAACCATCCATCTCCCAGCCTGGATTTATTTCTTCCTTTAAAAAATTATATTTATTTAACGTGTTGGGTGAGTGTGTGTGTGTGCACACGTGTGCATGTGCATTCATGCACTTATGCCAAGGTCCACTTGTGGAGGTCAGAGGACACCTTGCAAGAACCATGTGTGATCCAGTACTGAACTAAGTTCATCTGACTTGTACCTTTCTTTGCTCACTGAGCCACCTCGAAAGCCAGGGATTTCCTTCTTTTTAATGACTGAATAATATCCCATCGAGTGTGTGTCCATTTTGCTTTTTTAGTCTATTCCCCTATTGCTGGACCCTGAGTCTAAGACTGTACCCAATGCTATAAACCATGGCAGGGACAGATGTTGATGTCATTTCCTGGACATCAGCCGGAAGTGGAATCTCTGGCTTCCTTGACAGATCTGTGCTTCAGTTTCTGAAGAGCCTCAGACTGTGCTCCATAACGACCACCTTGTGTCCTCTGCCAGTTGTCCCCTGCTTCCCATCCCCACCAGCACTTACCTTTTGGCTTCGGTAGCCCCGCCCCAACAGGGCGAGGTGACTGCTCGAAATCATCCTTGTCTTTCCCTGGCGCCTTCTCGCATACCTGCTGACCAGGCCTGTGTCTTGTCTTGTGAGATCCCTGCCTGGTCTTTAGTAGCATATGTCTCCTTGCTCCAGATTTTAAGCATCGCTCGATTTTAATTGCCCTTGTGGCTGGACCTTTAGCTCACGACTACATCTGCATCACTTAACAGACATCCTGGTCCACACTGGCTCCTTCATCGATGCTGCTGATGCTAGGATTTTAAACATCTCCGTGGTTGTCAATCACCCAAAGCCACTTTGGACTTGAACTTGCTGGTGACCTGCCAGCGGCCTCTTCCTTCCCAGTTGCTGAGGAATGTCAGGGGTGGTTGTGCCCTGAGGTGGTCTACCAACGTCTCTCTTTCTCTGCCTTCTGTCTGTCTGCTGGTTCCTTTTGCTAACCTCAAAGTCATGCTGCAGGCCCTCTAGGACCTCTAGACTTGGGACCCCCCCCCAAGATCACATCGAATTGACCTGTTTGCTAACTTCAGTCAGAGAATTTCCCTGATTGGCTGAGTTTAGGTCACATGCGACAATTCCTGGGTCGATCGGTGGTAGAAGTCCAGCCTGTCATGGTTCAAGTGTGAGCCACTCCCTGCAGACTCGTGTGTTTGCATCCTTAGCTGGTGTTCAGTGTCTGGGAAGATGGGGGCGCTTGCTGTGAATCCTTGCTGGAGGAGTGTGGGGTGCGTGGGGGTCGTCTTGGAGTTTGGTGATCCAGCCCTGTTTCCTGTGTTTATTTTTGCTCCCTCTGCATCCCGAGGGTAACGGTGGTGACCTGAAGCAGCCTCCTGCCTTGGGCTCCAGACCCTCCTCCTGCCGTGCAATTCCCACCAGGATGGATGATGTCCCTCCGGAACCATAAGCTGCACCAGCCTCCCTTTCTCTCTTAAGTTGTACCTGAGGATTGTCTCGCAGTGGCCAAAGACAAGTTACTGCCACCAAGCCCCATCGGGCTGAAGGCCATCCCTGTCCACGCAGGGTGGGGGAGTGGGTAAGAAGTCCTTCTAAGATGGGGTGCCCTCTAGAGCACACCATATCTTGTACTGAGGTGACCACGACTGCTAAGCTAGACCTCAGGCATGGATTTGCCTTCGCTGGACACTGGCTTGATTAGTGAGATGGTGGGTTCCAGCGGCCAAAGCGCCCATAGAAGGACAGCAGGTGACGGAGTAGGCGCCTGCCAGGTAGGGAGGTGGGTGGGAGGAGAGGTGGGGTACAGCCGTGGGTGGCCGTGGGTGGCTGTGGGAGTGCAAGGAGGGTACACAGCCTACTCTGAGGCTGCTGAGTGGGCGTGCAGCCTGGGTTGGGGGCAGGTGGCGTCTTCCAGGCAGGAGAGATGGCAGAAGCAGAGCAGAGAAAGCCAGACTTTTCACCCCAAAGTGGCTGAGAGAGGCAGGGGTGAGTCAGGGCTGGGCTGTGGGGCAGGGTGGTGAGGCGAGGTACAGTGACAGACCCATCTGTCATTAATGTGGCTTTCCAGGGGGACTGGGGTCCCTCAGTCTCCCTGACTTCTGATCTCAGCCGTACCACTGCCCAGTGCTGCGGCTGACTGACCTCGGGCAGGTGACCCCGCTTCTTCTAGCCCTGGGAAGTGCCTTGCACCACAGCGGTGAGGTCATGAGATAGAATGCGCCTGCCCCACAGACCTCAGACTGCCACGGAAGCTGGATCGCGGCGAGGGTCATTTACATGGGTCGACCAGGAAGGACAAGGAGAGGCGGGGGTCAGAGAATGCTGGCATGTCCTTGAACACTCCTGTAACTTGGCTTTTGCCAAGTCCAAGGTGAAGCCCCCCAGACCACGGCCCATGGCTCCGGCTGCTCCCAGGAGGTTAGTGTGACCGGATCGAAACGTGTTGCAAGAGGTTGATGTCTGCACTGTTAAGGGTCGCTGGACAGAGTGAAGGTCTCATGCGGCAGTTGGCCTCTGGAGCTGACCTTTTCGCCAGGTCTGATGGTCATTGTGGGACCCCTAGGGTGGAGTCAGGCTGGCCCAAGCCTGACACCTTCATGTTACATGAATTTGGAAAAATCTTTCAACCCCCAGGGAGGTTCCCAGGTTTCAGAGTCTCCATTTACTGAATGCGCACAGAGCCGTGCACATGGAGGATGCTGGGAAGGTTGAATTAACACATTAATTATGTGGGGCATGTGACTGCTGTTCCAGTTTGGGGTCACATGCACCAAGTTCCTATATCTTGCACGTGACTTATTAGCAACCCAGAGACCAGAAAGATTTGGCCCTACCTGCTAAGAAAAGTGGGTGTGCAAAGCCGTGCTCCTCTTGTGGGGAGAAGGAGCGTCCCTCGCAATAACGGGTGTGCCCGAGTTTGTGTCCACAAAGTGCTCTCGTTTTGGGTAGACCTGATGGTCCCTGTTCCACACGAGCAAGCTGAACTCATCAGCACAAAATGATTTGCCAGGCCACATGGTTAGGAAGAACTGGGTCTTAGACTTGAACCCAGATCCAACGTCATCCCTCGTTTGTGTCATTAGAACGCCATGCATAGGCATCTTCGGGAAGTGAGTGTCAGTTCGAAGCACAGAGGAACTGATCAGCAGAGTCTGCCACTCCACCATGTTAAATGAGCGCTGACTTTCTGTTGAATAGGAGCCTCCTTGCCTTGTGTAGCCTGGAGCCCAGTGGCGACCACAGCTATGCTGCATGGTGACAGCGGGTGGCTTTAGAAAACGTCCCGAGCTGGGGACATGGCTCCCATTAGAGCTTCTCTGCCTCCCAAGCAAAAGGACCTGAGTTCAGATCCCCAGATCCCCACGTGGAAATGCCAGTTAGGAATGGTGGTCGCCTGCAATTCTGACCCTGGAAGGGAGAGTCTGGGAAACCGCAGAGCAAAGCAAAAAGGAGACAGAGCAATACAGAATGGTTCCTGATGTCATCCTTGGGCCTTCACAGACACACACACTCAAGTTCCCTCTGTTACACACACGCACACAAGAAAGGAAGAAGGGAAAGGAAGGAAAGAAGGAAGGAGGGAGGGAAGGAAAAAGGAAGGGAGGGAGAGAGGACGGGAGAGAAGGAAGGAGAGAGGAAAGGACAGAAGGAAGGAAGGGACAGAAGGAAGGAAGGGAGGAATGGAGAGAAGGAGGGAGAGAAGGAGGGAGGGAGGGAGGAAGGAAACAAGGAAGAAAGGGAGGGAAGAAAGAAGGAAGGAGGAAGGAAGGAAAGAAGGAAGGAAGGAAGGAAGGAAGGAAGGAAGGAAGGAAGGAAGGAAGGAAAAGAAATATTCCCCCTACCTCTCTCATTGGCAATGGATTGAGGAAGCTGATACTCATGTTTCCTTCCAGAAACTTCCCTTACTGTTCTTACAGTACACTGAAGTCTTCCACTCAGCCACTCCTGCCACCACGGAGCTCCACCCACAAACGTCTGCTGTGCAGCTCTTTCGGCACCATGAGGCTCCCACAGCCCTGCTGAAGCCTGCTTTTTTCTCACTCTCGCCCCTCCCTTCTTGCCCTCCCTCTCCCATCCCTCTTCTTCCTTCCTCTCTACCCTTTCTTCTTCCCTTCCCTCATTCTCTTCCCTCCCCCCTCTCTCTTTTCTTCTTTCCCTTCCTTCTCCCCCTTCTTTCTTTCTTCATTCCTTCTTTTTCTCCCACTCCTTTGTCTCCCCACTCCCCCGGCTCTCTGACCTGTCCTAAATCCTCTTCTGCGCCCTGTCCCTTCAGCCTGCCCAGGCATCTCATGCTGGTGGCTGGGATTGCGGTCAGGTTGCCGCTGAGGATTGATGTGTGGGTAGTCTGGGGCAGGAGATGGCCAAATCCCTTTCTGGGAGCAGGGCAAACCAGTTCCAAACCAAAGGACTCTACTTCCTGCTGGGGTTCTTTGAGGGGCGGGGTGTGACTCCTTCAAGCCTCAGTTTCTTCCTGGCAACACTGGACCCGGCCAGGGTTATGGTGCTGAAGGGGATTAAATGAGATAGTGGGAGCTCGCAGCCCTCAGGGCACATGTGGGCAAGGCTTGCGGGAGGGCTGGTAAGGCCCCTGGCCCAGGGCCACCCTGCCTTCCTGCCAGTTGGTTCTTCAAGGCTCCCAAGTGGCTCTGGCAGACGCTGGACCCCGGGGACTGAGCCTGGTTCCCTCTGCCTCTGTCCGTCCCAGGTTGAAAGTTCCCCCTGGCAGAGATCCGGGCGCCACCGTGCAGGTGGGCCGTTATCTGGGTCATTCGATCCTAAGAATCTGCCAAATCAGATAATTTAGGCGGCCGGCCTGTCTCGGTGGATCACATGTCCTGGGCCTGGCCCTCGTCCCCTACTGGTCCCCATTCCATGTACACAATCCCCCTTTTAAAGATCCTGAGACCAGGCCGCTTGAGTGGAGTTTGGGGGGGGGCAGGTGTCAAAACCAGGGCTCAGGAGGAGATCTAATTTAGTCATTCACTCTCCCTCTTTGATATGGGGGTTGACCAGGCAGTGAAGAGGCCAATAAACATTAAAATGCTGGGATTTTCATTAAAAAAAAAACCACTTTTAACTAAGTCTAACATAGATGCAGTAAGAGCCGGGTCTAGGCACGGCACAAGGAACACAGGCATGAAACCACCAAGCTCCCAGGTCAGCAGGAGCAGCGCCAGTTCCCAGATAGGGCTAAGTATCTAAGTAGTCACTAGCTTGCTCTGGGGATCCCCAGGCTTAGCCTTCCAGAGTTGGACTTACCAGGCACCTGCCACATCCACTCAGTACTTTACGAGGCACTAGGGGATCTGAACTCTGCTCCCTTTGCCTGTGCAGCAAGCTATCTAACCCCTGAGTTCTTCCCCAGGCCTGTTTTTCAGGGATTTTTGAATGTCACTAGTGACATGGTTCCTTACGTGTCCTTTGGAAAGGACTCCTCTCCCCAGCTGGCCGGTGGGGATGGACCTTTAGCGCCTTTGTGGTCTATGCAGTATGCGCCACCTTTGAAGCCGCCCTGCCACTGACCCCAAGCCGCATTCTTTGTTTACAGACATCAGTCTCTCTGTTTCCCACTCTGAAAGCATTGCGATATTCCTCTATGCTTGTGGAC
The DNA here is from genome assembly GCA_023101885.1 of Typhlomys cinereus. NCBI lineage: Eukaryota > Metazoa > Chordata > Mammalia > Rodentia > Platacanthomyidae > Typhlomys > Typhlomys cinereus. The sequence goes on along the minus strand of JALPQD010000062.1, from coordinate 686,342 downwards.
CAAAACTATGCTGGGCAAACTCTCCTGGTGACCCCCACAATATCCTCTTCCTTGAGGTGATGGCCTGGAGAGGTGTGGGGGAGGGGTAGGTCCAGTGGGTGGAGCCTGTGCTGCTGAGATTCATGCCCTTATAAAAGAGACACCATGAGAGTGTGCCGGCCCCGCCTACCAGGCCAAGACACCCTGAAGACTGACCGCCCGTGAGTCAGAAAACAGGCACTCAACAGATGCGGAATGTGCTGCTCCTTTGTGTCTTCCAGAACCTCTGGGAAGAGGAAAGACTTTAGCAGGAGAAGGGGGGTGATGAGAGAGGGCGATGGGGGGCATGTTGGAAACATGAACACATCCACATTTCATTATGTACACATGTGGAGCTATTAAGGAGCTGCCATGTTTTCTTTTAATATTTTATTTATGTATGTATTTATTTAGAGAATGTGCGCACAGTGCATGGGTAGGGGTCAGAGGACAACTTTCAGAAGTCGGTTCTCTCCTTCTGCTTCTGGGACTTGAACTCAGCTCACCAGGTTTGTGAGCAGTCACCTTTATACACTGGGTCATCTTAACCGTCCCTCACCCCCACACCGCCCAAAAGAAGCATCTTCCAGTTTCTGGTGTTTTGTCACGGCGGCATGAACAGGTCACAGACACCGCTGTACGGTTTAATTCATTAATTTAATTAATTCATCAGGTTCTCTTTTTTTCACCCCCAAAAGCATCTTCTCTATGCCAAGCTGTGCTGGCTTCTGGGTGAAAGAGAACAGGTTACAAGACCCGGCTCTTGATCTTGGGGAGCCGAGCTCAACTGTGGTCAGATGCGGGGAGGCTTCATGGGTAGGGGCCCCAGGGAGCAATGGGCAACCAGCTGCAGAGGAAACAGGAATAAGAGTTCTCCGAGGGGGCAAAAGCAGTGAGCCAGTCTGCAGTGGTCAGCTCAGATTCTGGCGACCAGCCTAGTGAACCGGAGCTCCACACTGGGCCTGTGCCCCGGGACAAGTCACAGCCGCCCACACACTCGCCGCAAGTCTCTTCTCCATCCTTCCTGCGTGACCCTGCCCCATCCTGCCCATCCTCCTTTCTCTTCTAGGTTTTTCAGAGTCTTATAAGCCCAGGCTGGCCCAGCTCTGACTGTGCTGCGTAGCCCAGGTTAGCCTCTGAATGCCTAATGATGGCTGTGGGATTACTGCCATTCGCACATGCGGCCAGCGTGCATCTGACTCTGAGACACATCAGGTGCATGGGTTCTGAGACCGTCGTCTACTATTGGATGTCACCATTACCATTGTCACAAGGTGTGTGTGTGTGTGTAAGATATATACACACAGTCAGCACCGTAGTAAACATTCATACACACCCACCCCCTCCGTCTGCTCAACACCCTTAGGCACTAGAATTAATTGTTCAAGCTCAGAGAGGTTGGTTGATCTCCCCAAGGCTACTTAGCAGGCAGAAAGAGACCCAGGGCAGGAGCCATGCTGGGGTATTCCTTCCTCTGGGAGTTCCCTTCCTTCCACAATGGAGAACCCCGCCATCAAAGGGGACTCACTTACTGCCGGACTCTGCCCGGTCACCCCTCCTTCTGCCCTAGCTTCTCTCAAAATTAGAGCAAATCCTATTTTTAAATGCCGTGATTCAAATGACGTTGACGGGCGGGCTGGCGACTGATTCTCTGAATGTTGCTTTGGGGTTGCCGGACCTTACGTTTCTCCGTTTTGAGCTTCCTCATGTAAGTTAAAGGCCTCAGGTCCCTTTACTCCAGCGAGCAGAGCTCTTGTGGAAATCTACAGAGAGGAACGAGTCCCCCCCCCCCCGAAGTCTGATGACCTGGTGCAGGTGAGTTTGTCTCAGGGGCTGGGTCCAAAGCTGATCACCTCGTCCTTTCAAAGACCAGCAGTGGAACTAAACAAAGCTGGGGGGAGCCCTGGCTGCCCCAACACACAGGCAAGAAAAAGCAGAAGAGAAGAGGAAGGGAGAAAGCAGGATGTCCAAGGAACGGATAAGCGTGCTGGGAACACACACCAGCTTTGTCCCGTGTCAGTGCAGAGAGATTAACAACTTACCCCTAAGATACACAACCGACTCCAGAGTTAGGGTGCCAGTGAGAGGTGGTCTTGATTGTCAACTGAAATTGAAGTCACCTAGGGGGTGTCTGTCATGGCTTTTCCATAGTCACTTAACTAGTCCTCCCTGAATGCAGGCAACACCATCCCAAGGGCTGGGGTCCTGCACTGAATAAAAAGGAAAGAGGGGGGAGAGGGAGCTGAACACCAGCATCCCCCCCTTTTGACTGTGGAATCAGAGTGAGCAGCCGCCTCACGCTCCTGCCGCCACGCCTTCCCGCCATGATGGACAGATAGCAGCCTGGAACTGTGAGCCGGGATAACCGCTTCCTCTCTTGACTTGCTGTTGTCACAACAAGAAAAATAACCAAGGCAGACGGTGAGATTTGCAAATGGGAAAGAAGGGACAGCTGGTCTATTTGTACGCCACGTACGAACGAGAAAGAAATCGGGGCTGACGAGAGCTGAGCGAGTAAAAAGCACTTGCCAGACAAGCTGAAGACCCAAGTTCTTTCCCTGAAGCCTATATATATATATATATATATATATAAAGCAGAAGTGGTGGTGCCCATCTGATACTCTCAAAACTCCTATGATGGAGATGGGAGACGGAGGCAGGAGAATGGCCCAGAAGTTCATGGGTCAGCCAGCCTGGAGCAGGCAGCATGGCAGAAACAAGAGAGACCCAGTCTTGGAGTGGAAGGTGGGAATCTACACCTGAAAGCCGCAAAGCCGCCCTCTGGGGCCCTGGCCTGTGTGTGCCTCCTCCCACTCCATCACGCACACACTAATAATATTAAATTACGTAGAAAGCAATTGGCACAGGAGGTCCACGTCAAACTCAGATGGATGCTACAAGCGTGAGTGAGACTCTTGTATGTTACCAGTGACCCTACATAAGGTTCGGGACCCAATTCTCTGCTGTCTCTGATACCCCTTTGCTCTAGGACCCGTGATGTCATAACACATGTGATCATGACCACGTGATGGTGTGTGTGTGTAGCACGTGTCTATGTCAGCCACATGCTTGACACTCTGAGATGCTCACACTGCCGACCTAGTAGCTCCGTGCTCTTGTTTTGTGAACAAGGGACCTGGAAGGAAGTGATTTGTCTATAACCACACAGCCAGAAAGCAACCGAGCCTTACCTGAACCCACATCTGCTTTGTTGCCTGATAACCAGATTCGGGGTTGGGGAGATGGCTCAGTGAATAAGGGTGCTTGATGTGTAAGAATGAGACCTGAGTTCAAATCTCCAGATCCGCACACAGCCAGATGTGGTAGAACGTAATACCAGGGTTCCTGTGGGAAGCAGAGGCTAGAGAATCCCTGGAAGTTTGCTGGCCGGTTAGCCTGGAAGGCAAAAAGGCAAAGCCATCAGTGACCTATCAAACCAGGAGGAAAGGTGTAGACCACACCCAAGAGTGTCCTTTGACCTCTGTGCTCTCACTGTGACCCAGACAGGGTCACAAGCTAGATTGACAGGCCAGGTTGACAGACTGTGAACCATCATTCATGGGTCCCAGCATTGGTTTGGTAAAGTCATGACATGTCGAAACTCACTTGTGAACACTAGCGAATACACACACACACTTTAAAATTTGTTTTTCCAAAGTTATCCTTGAATCTATGTATAGAACAGGGCTCCCTATGTAAGCCAAGGTGATGGGTTTACCACAATCGCCTGCCTGTCTCATGGCCAGGCCCAAAAAGCAAAAATCTTCCACCCCTGCCTGGTGCCCCACGGTGTGGTGGGTGTTCTGGGGTGGGAATCTTCTGAAGGTGTGCCCCGCTGTGTGGAGGAAGATACCGAGTTTCCTAGGGGTGCTGAGACTTGCCCAGGATCATACAGGTAAAACCTTGGGCCCTTTGAAACAGCAAATTAAGCACCAGTCCCCAAACTGCCCTCTGTGGGGGTCTCAGCGCTTGCCAGGCGCGGTGCCAAGACCGCAAACACCCGTGCCAGGCGCTCGTTCCCTGCCAGGCGCCCCGGCTCTGCACTAGATCACGGAGAATTCTCCCACCGATCCCACGACTTGGAACCAGAGCCCGGTGGCCTGGCGGGGACACGGAGGCGGTGTTGCGGTTGTGTGAGCAGCAGGCTGCCCCGGTGCGGGGGGCGTAGGGGGCACGCGGCGGGAGGCCGGGGCCGCGGGCGGCGCGCAAAGAGTTAAGCGCAGGCGGCGCCGGGCTGGGCGCCGGGAGCGCGGTGCAGGCGGAGGCGGCCGCGGCGCGGGAGCCCGGGCTGCAGACGCCGAGTCCCGGCAGCGAGCGAGCGAGCGAGGGGACGAGCAGCGCCGCATCCCCGGGCCGGAGGTGCGGGGCCTCGGCGGCGCGGGACACCCTGCCGGATCCCCGCGATCGGGGATCGCGGATCGCGCCCGCCTCGCGTATCCCCGCCGCCCGCTCGCGCCTAGGGGTCCCCGGCCCCGCCGCAATCGCCGCTCCCGGTCCGGCTGCGGCACACAGTCGCCGCGGATCCGGACCCCGCTGCTCCCGGCGGAGACCTCAGGCGGCGGCCGAAGCTCGGCATCGGCGCTCAGGTAAGAGGAGCCGCGGCCACGCGGGCCCCGGGGAGAAGCGGCGGCCACCCAGCCCCGCTGCGCTTCCCGTCCCGGCCGCCGCAGGCGCGGGCGCAGCGCCCACAGCGGCCCGACAGGAACCCCGAGTGGTGACAACCCGGCTCCGGGGGGAGATGGCAAACTTTCCTCTGGCAGAGGGGACATCCCTCCGGACCCCCAAATCATGGCCTGGCAGGACGGGGAGAAGCCGGGGGTCTTCTGAATCCCTCGGTCCATCTCGGCTCCCAGTCCTCAGTCTAAAGGACCGAGTTCTATTTACAGGTTGGCTTTCGGGGTGTCAGGCAGGGTGACAAGCCGGGTGAACCAGCGGTCAGGGCCCCGGCTCGGGCTTCAGGCTCCAGGAAACACACTTCGCCTCTGTCCATCCTGACGGGTGTGTGGAAGGGGAGCGCTGCATGGTGCATCCGCGCACCCCTCCCACAGGCCTAGCGGGCTCCAAGGAGCCCCCAGCTTGCTTGGTAGGTCGCTGCAGCTCCTGCAGCCGCAAAGGAGAACCGTCTCCTGGGCAGAAGGAAAAAAGGGTCAGCACTGGTCACTGCTTGAAGAGCCCATCCAGACGGGGCGGCAGGCACGGCTTATCAGGGCTCCAGGAATGTGGGTATCCGTAGGTTCCCCCACCCCAAGCCACACCAAGTCTCAGACATGGCCCATGAGTGTGGCTGGATTACTTTTCTAATAATGGATAGTGTGCTAACCTCCGAGGACCACTCAGGGCTGTGTCTACAACCTCCAGTGGATTTGCCCCTCTGCTAGGCTGAATTAAATAGCTCTTAGGCCATAAGATGGGGCTCTGAGGACCTGGCTGGGGTTTCTGACCTGGGCGGATCTAGAAGCTGCTTCTTTCTGCCACCCAAACCCAGCCGTTCTTTAGCACGTCAGAGCCCAGCGCTACCTATCTTGAGAGAAATTCTCAGCTCTGGGTTAAGAGGTGAAGCTTCGAATCTGACCTTAGATGTGCTGTGTGACTTAAGGGAAACTTCTAGAGGTCTCTGGGTTCCAGTTGCTCTCTAAAGGTAAGAGACGTCATAGATTGTCAGAGTTCCTAAGCCATACCACAAATAGGATTCATTTTTCAGAATCCCAAGAGGTGATGCAGTTTGGTGTGAAAGAGCCCAGGCCTGTCAGATCGGAATGGACAATGGCCAGCTATGTCCACTGTAAAGTGAGGGGTTCATAGTACCTAGCACTCCACAAAGTACAATCTGACAGAGCATGGCAAGCCGTGGGCTGTCTTGGGGGGAGGGTCTTGTGCTTGGGCTCTGGGGGGCTGCTTCCTCTTAGAGGTTGACTGGGTTCCTCCTCCCTTCCCCCCACATCAGAGGATCCTCCACTGGGGGGCAGGGTCCTTGGTCTCTCCAATCCTAGGGATACCTGCAGTCCCCGCCCCTCTCCTCTCCCTCATAAAAAAAAAAAAAAAACACTGCTGGACCAGCTGCTCTCAATGGGGAGCCCAGGGCAGTCTGGGAGGGCTGGATGCGCCCAGCTGCCGTGTCGTCATGACAACGGGAGATGGAGGTAAGCTGTCTCCATGGCTTCAACTTCGCAGCTGTCTAGGGACGCAGGACAGGGAGAAGTTCAGCCTGTTCAACGTCAGGCATCCAGGAGGCTGAGAGGCTGTGCAGGGTCAGCTGCGGTTCCCGGTAGGAATAGTCTTGCTAGGGGACTGATGCATTTTCTGGAACTGTGGCTGGGGGTGGGGTGAAGGCAGGCTGAAATGGGGGAGTGGGGGCTGAGCTTGTCCTGGTGCTGTAGGGGGTGTAGCAGGAAACCTTGGGGTGCTCCGCCAGATGCTGTTGGCGTGTGACTTTCAGGACTCTTGGTGGAATCGAGGGTGAGGGGCGCTTGCGTGTGGCTGCGTTCTCGCGTGGCCTCTGAGGGCCTGTGCACGTGCACTCATTAAGACGCGAGAATCGTATGCAGGCACATGCGTGTGAACGGCAGTGTGAGCGTGAACCTCAGGTCTGCAGGGCGTGTGAGTGTGTGCATGCCCGTGGGTTATGAGCGTGCACGTGTGTGCACAGGGCTGCGGGAGGACACTGTACATGTGAGTCCAGCCTGGTGTGGGGATGCGTACACACCTGTGTGTGTGATATGCACACATCTGGGTCCTAGTAAGGGGTCCCTGACCGAGGCCAGAGCCGGCTGTAAGGGTCTGTGTGGGGCAGCCTGCATTGGGGGAAGCCGAGCGTGTCTTCCTGGGTTGTCTGTGCTGTCACCGTGTGCCGGCATGAGCATTGCTGACTGAGCGCTTGTCTGTGTGAGTGTGCACCTACACCATCCTGCGAGCATCACTCTGTGTGCTTATGACACACCTATGGACATCACACCCATTGGGCCATCTCAGGGTCTGCCCCCCCCCGTGTGTGTGTGTGTGTGTGTGTGTGTGTGTGTGTGTGTGTCCAGTCCCACACACCTGTGTCTCTGTGTGCTCATGTACCAGTTCCCACGTCCTCTCCAGTGCATTTCCAAGCCTGCAAATGTTCGCTGGGTCTGCACGTTGTACGTTTCTGAGCATTTGGTCTCGGCGGTGAACACTGGTGTCTGTGTCTCTGAGTGTGTTTCTGCGCGCCACAACTTAACTTCTGTGTACTTCTGTGCATGGGCGAGCCCCCCAAGTGTCTATCCCCAGGGTGCCGCTTTGCACGGTGCTCTGGTGGGTGTGTGGGCTACGTGTCTCCAAGAAGCCTGCCCAGGCCTGTGGCCCTGTCTGTGCCTTTTGCCTCCGTTTTGTGCAAGAGCATGGGTCCCAGTGTCTATAGCGGAAGGGGGTGAGCATGCTTCCTACGCATAAGCAGGCCCAAACCTGCGGGACCCATGCTGGGCACCCCAAGAAGGCTCATTCCACCGATACTAGTTTTGAGCACTTGAGATAGTGAATGTCCCTTCCCCTGCACACCAAGGCGCCCATTCCCGCTTCTTCCCCCACCCCTCCGCTAGGCCCTGCATGCCTCGGAGCATCTCTCCACAGAAGCCTCTGCTGAGGACAGGTGCTGCGCACGCCCCCAGATGTTGGGAGGAGCGCAGGTATAATTTTAGACAGAAGGTCTGGAGAGAGGCGGCTGCGGATGTGCCAAGCATCTCGACGGTAGTGTTTCTAATTAGGAGCAACTTGTTTCCCTTAAATAAACAAATCAAGTGAGGAAAGAAATTGCCAGAGATTAATGGCTCCCCGGAGCAGGTCCAGATGTTGGGAAGGTGGGAACTGGGGTGCGGCACCAGCCTGCCTTTGGTCCTAGGGGCTGAAAGGGCATGTGCTCCCTGTTCTTCCGGCAGCGGAGGCGAGAACTGAGAAGATGCTGAGGATGGTGTGGCCCCTTCCCCAGGTCTGACCAGTGCAGGATTCTGGGGCAGGTGCCTTACTGACCCCAGTTCCTCCCTCCATATCCATGACGTCAGGCATGGGACACTCCCGCTCTCCCTCAAAGGGCTCCGCACGTGTGCTTGCTCCCTCGGTTGCATTGTGGCTTTCATGGTTGTTACATGAGGTAGGAATGACGATATGACTAGACTTTGATCTTAAGAGGCCCCGGCTGTTCCCAACCTTTGGACAAGCCTACAGCGAGTTGCAAGGAGGCGAGCTAAAGAAACTGCCAGTGTTGGCTTGCTTGACATCTGCCACTGTTGTGGTTTGTGGCTAGTTGTCATGATGGCCCTAAGTGACCTTCTTTGCTTAATCCTGTCCAACCTGGAGACCCATTCAGAACTGTGTCACATACACCTCGATAACAGCAATGCCCCCCCACTGTGCTCTCTGTCCATCTCTGAGTGACCAATGATGTCACCAAACAATGTGTTTCTATTGTTCCATAGCCAACGGCTGCAATGCACATGTCACCTGTCACTCAAGACCAGTTTGTTTCTGTTAACACCTATGAGAAGCTCAGAGAGGTCAGATGGCTTACTTGGGTCGCATAGTCCAAGAAAGGCCTCATGGGATTCACACACGGGCCACCTGGCGTTAGAGCATGTCTTTAACATGATGTCACATGGCTTTTCTATTGCTAGTGGTCACATCGCTGAGCTTACCTGGAGGCTGGGTCGGCAAGGCTGAGTCACCCCACAGGTGTGGGATGTGTATGTTCAAATGTGGAGAATTTGCTCATTCATTCATCAACCTACCCACCCATCCACCTAAACATCTGTCTGTCTGTGAGTCTGTCTGTCCATCATCTATCTAGCCATTAACTCACTCCTGTCTGTCTACCCATCTATCCATCCATCTACTCATCTGTCCACCTATGTATCATTTATCCATCCATCTATCATCCAATTATCCATCTGTCCATCAATTTATAGAGCCATCATGCATCCACCCATAATCCATAGATTTATCCATTCATTCACCATCCATCCATCCACCCATGTGTCCATCTATCCATCTATCTACTCATTTGTTCATTTCATATCCATCCATTTACCTATTCATCTGTATATCCATTTATAGATGTATCTGTCCATTCATCAGTCCATCTATCATCCATGTATCTATCTCTAAATGCAGGCATCCATCCATCCAAGTGTCTATTTATCCATCCATCCATCCATCCATCCATCCATCCATCCATCCACTCACTCATTCATCATTTGGTGGGTAGCTGTCCATCCATCCATCCATCCATCCATCCATCCATCCACTTATAGCTGTATCTGTTCATCCATTCATCTATCACCCTTCATTCATCCACCCACCTGTCCATCTACCTGCATGTCTGTGAATGATTATCATAATTACATTAAGGGAGGGGAGAGGTCCACCCTCTGTGGATGGGCCCCACTCCCTGAGCAGGGTCCTGGTCTTGTATAGAGAAGCAAGGCGAGCGTTGAGTGACATCCATTGTTCTCTCTGTGGACATGATGGTCCAGCTGCTCCTTCTGCCTTGTTTTCCCTGCTGCAATTGGCTGTTCTCTTCAAGGTGCTCCAAAATACGCCTTTTTTAAAGTTGCTTTTGCTGGGGTGTTCTATCACAGCAACAGAAAATTAACTAGGAGATGTCCATCTGTCCATCTGTTTGTCCATCCACTCATTCATAGAGGTATGTGTCCATCCATCTCTCTACCCACCCATCACCTCCTCATCCCTCACTTATCCATCAGTCGCTCACATACTCACTCAGCCAGCATCGGTATTAGCTGATGTCAGGGTTGACTCAGAACCCCGAGTGGCGTATTCTGTGCTGGTCCCAGAAGGCAGAGCAACCCATCCCCACTCTGTCCTCATGGGGCTCCCGGTCTGCTCAGGAAGCAGAAGAGCCCATGTGGTGTGGCCACCTCAGGCCATGTGCCCCTCACCCCTTCCTGGGAGCAACTGTGGCCCCACCACACTGGGATGCGTGGACAGTTAGGGACCTAGAAATGGAAGAGGCTCCCCAGGGAGGACCACCAGACCATGCAAGTGACTGCGGTGTGATTCCCTGACACCTAGGAGTACAGCCTTGCCCCCACCAGTGCCAACTCCCCCAGTGCATCTGGGACCCTCAGGCACGTTGCAGCTGGGTCTGAAGCATCCCCGTCTACATGACCTCTGCATCCTTTGCTGATCTGTCCCACTTCTCTGAGCGGCCTTGTGAGCCTGAAGAAAGAACTCCTGAGGGCACACTTGCGGCAGTCTTGCGATTAAAGGGATCCCTGGCTCCACTTTATAGATGGTGCACTAAGGCCCAGAGAGGTTTTTTCATTGGCTTAAGGTCACACCGCCAATGCATGGGAAAGTTGAAGTATGAGCTCAGGTCTGTCTGCTCTAAAGTTCGTGTCTCAGACAATGTCTTCTGCCCTGAGCATCGACGTGGAATGATGAGTGTGTGAGAAATCTCTAAGATGGATATCTCTTTCTCTGTCTGTCTGTCTCTCTCTCTCCTTCTCTCTCTCATCTGTCTTGATTAGTGAGCACTGAACATAGACATGACCTAAGCTTGCTGGAATCCACCCCACTAGCCTCTGGCTCTCAGCCAGGCCACAGTCTGAGTGGGCAGGGGCGACTATAAAGGACAGGAGGGCTCCTTCTAGGATCATGAACGGTGGAAACAAAACTAGGTCTGGGGCTGGGGGCCGAGCCCTCCAGACTCCTTGTCCTTGTGACTTTGTGGAAAGACCCCAAACTCTGGAGGCTGGAGCCCTCCACTGGGCTCCTGGAGGAGCTGTGAGCAGGTGTTATGAGGGTCCCGTAGGAGGGAGATTGACCCATGTCATAGTTAGATACAGGTGTTAGCTTGACCGTTGAGGGTTCGAGCCCTGGGCACACTTGTAAGAATTGGTAGTTGAGTGAAGCCTCCAGGAAGCCTGTAAGAGATTATCTGATTGGCGGGAAGCCCTGGCCATGGTGGGTGGGACTCGTCCCTGGACAGGAGAATAAAATGGGGGGAGCTGGTTCGGAAAGTTGTCCTTCTTTGGCACATTTGGCAGGATATGCTGGTCTGGCTGGTAATTGTCCCTTCAGCATTCCTGTGGATATGGCCCATTCCCTCAGTTCCTGGTATTGGTGGTGTGAGCGCTCCTGACGAGCTGGACAAAGGAACTGTAACTAGACAACCACAACCAGAACAAAAACCCCTCGTTCGCTCAAGCTGTTTAGCCATCAGTTTGTCAGCAAATGGATATGAGGTATAACTGCACAATCCACTTGGCCGGGTGGCATTGGGTCTGCCAGCTAGACCCCGCACTTTCCACCCCTGCCCTGAGGGTCAAGTTTATCAAGGAGCAAACACGCCTCCAAACCTGGGGCCTGGTGTGATTCACCATTCGACCTGAAAGCTCGACCATGTCTAAAACCAAACAGGGACAGAAGGGACCAAGCCACATGCCCTTGCTTGGCTCCTGCACACCATTTGGATATGTTTTTCCAAGATGGTGGTGACATTGGGAAGAATGAAGGCAGTGGGGACATAGGGTGGGAGGCCAGGAGAGACTCAAGGGCATAGCAGAAACAGGCAGGAGAAGGAGCCTCCCTGCTAACAGCCTCAGAAACGGGGAAATAGCCATGCGACCCACATCCAGCCACTCAGGTTCGGCTCAGTAGTCCAGATGGATAGACGGATGGGCTCTGTGGCTTTGGCGACGGCTCCGGAAGAGGTCAAGTCCTGTTTAGCCGTCAGGGCAAAGGTCAAAGGAACAGCTCTGAAGGAGATGTGCCGGCCACTGTTTAAACTGCCCTGGGTGTCTGAGATTCAGGCCTCTGGAACATTCATCTGTGTGGAATGCCGCCTCTTTCCTGCAACCTTCGAGGCTTGCATCCCAGCCCTTCTGGATCCTTCTCTGAACACTGAGGGCAGCAACAGGCCTGGGGTGTGTCTCAATAGGAGAACACTGCCTAGCATGTTACTTAGCCCGATCTAGAGGGAGAGGGGGGAGGCAGCCTCAGGCGGGCGTGGGCTAAGCAGGTGAGAGAGGAGGTTGGAATTTCCTGGTATGGAATGGGACACCCAGAGGGGCCGACTTCTGTTGTCTGTCCGGCCAGCTTGCAGCCTTGCAGGTTCCCTGGCCTGTGGAACTGGCTGAGACCCAGGCCGTGGCTTCTTTTTGGGCTGCCCAACACCCCTCCGTCCTCCCCCTTTCCCCCAGAACCATCCTATCATCTCTCCGCTGCAATCACAGCGTCTTCGAGCTGGATCCAGTGGGACAGCCAGTCCAGAGCCCCCTGAGCCTGGAGATGCTGGGGCCTAAGGTCCTGTGGAGTTGCCGCAGAGCTGAGGTTAGACCTCAAGGCCTTCCTGCCCGCCCCCCCACCTACCACAGTGCACCCCCCCAACCCCAGCCCTACAGGTTTCTGTCATTTTCCTGAGCATATGTTTTTCCTGCTGACCACAGGTCGGGAGGTGGGGAGGGAGGGGCTCATTGGATATTGATTGGCTTTCAGATAACTCTAGGAGGTCAGAACTAGAAACAGGTCAATAGGGCTGTCTCCCTTCTAGAAGCCCTGGAAGAGGGTCTTCTCGTGTCTCGTGGCTCAGAGCCCCACGTGGCCCTGCTTCCATGGTCAAAACTTCACGTGGCTCTGCTTCTCTGGTAGATCTCCATCTCTGACTGAGTCTCCCACCTCCCCTTCCCTCCCCAAGTCCGCGTGTTGACCTAGTCTCAGCATCTTAAGACTCACACTCAGTGCAGCATCAAAGCTTCCCGCCACTGTGGAAGGTTCTGGAAGGAGGAGGGGAAGAGGAGGGAGAGCTGATTATCTGCTCTTTAAAGCAAATAGGTACTGACGGCCGGCCTGCAGGCTGGCTCTGCACATGTGCCCAGTCTGTGCTTACAGTGTGCCCAGCTGAGGGTCCCGAGAAACTCTTGTCTATGTGGTAGTGGTAGCAGGGGGTGGTGTGGGGGGAATCTCCGTCAGGGCTCTGAGGGTGGATTGGGGAGCAGGCTGGCTCCTTTGCCCTAGGGAGCACTCTGAGACGGAGTCGAGACAAGAAAAGCAGACATAGGTTAGTGTCCAGCCTGAGGGGTGGCGATGTGACTTCATCCACTGCAGGCAGGGTCCTTCCCACCAAGCTCGGGAGTTAATTCAGTCAATTCATACTGGGTTCCCGCGGCGTGCCATGCCGGCAGAGACGGACATTGACGGAAAAGCAGGACGGGCTCCTGGTGCGAGTGCATGCTGAAGGGCCCAGGTTTCCTGAGAAATGGAAGGAGCGGGCTAAAGGGCAAGAGACCATGATCCACTCAAGGACGGGAAGAGTAGGAACCAGCACATGCAAAGAACCTGAGGCCCGCAGGAGGGCAGTTTGAATCTAAGGGCATGGACCCTGGGGTTTTGCAGTCAGAGGAGGAGTTGGGGTAGCCCGCCCCGTATACAGTCTCGAGTCATTCTTGTAGCAGTGGGGATGCTTGGCTGAAATGACTCCAGCCAGAACTATAGGCAGGTAGCCACTGGCGGGCGTGCTGAGGGAGCTCCAGCCAGGAGTGCCGGGAAGAACAGTGAGGTCAACCCTTTGTGCCGCGGCCTTCCCAGAGAGAAAGAGACAGGAGCGCACTGGAAGGAGAATCCACCAGCTGTGAGGCTCTCTCGTAGCTTCCACATCACCTGGAGACCTGGGACTATTTTAATATTTGCATTAAAGAAGCTTATTTTATTAAAGGAGTTTTTTTTTTTTTCCTTCTGAGGAAACAAGCCCCAGCTGTGTTTTGATATGATAGTATTAAAACTGGTGCCGCAGCCCGGGCGGCAGAAAGCCTGACTCTTCCTTGTGGCACTGGGAAGAGTTTAAAGGATAATTATGGATTTCATTATATTCGGCCCCCTTTCCACCTGCCCTGGCCTCCCCAGCATAGCACCAAGTTCGTTGCTGTGAGGCACGTGCAGCTTGGAGGTCTCTCCCCACCCCCCAGTTATGCTGCTGGACACAGGGGCCGAGGCTTCTCGCCAGTAGCTGGCCCCATGGATGGGCCTCTCTGCCTTCTCACCCTGTAGCTCCCAGCTGGGCTACCCCAGTCCCTCACTTCAACACTTTTTGCCTACATACAGCTCCTATCCATATATGGAAATGACAGTCATCATCTGCGTAAGTGACAGAAGCCCTGAGTTCTTTAAGCTTCAGGCAAGAAAGAGACAGAAGGTACTGGCTTGTGTAACTAGTAAAGCTAGCTTCAGGCTTGGGTGGATCCAGGAACTTGACAATAGTATATTCTCTCTCTCTCTCTCTCTCTCTGTGTGTGTGTGTGTGTGTGTGTGTGTGTGTGTGTGTGTGTGTAAGTGAATTCCAAGGTCATGGGACAAAATTGACCAGATAGTAAGTATTGGCCAGTTCAAGAAATTTACACAGCATAGAAGAACATCAAGGACGTCAGTTGGAAGTTCTCTCACAAAGAAAAGCCTTCTCAGTATTGGCAATGAGAAACCCACCCTCTCCCAGCTGGAAAGCCTGTTGAGATGGCCTGGGAAGCCCACCACTCATTGCTCTGAGACCCCGGATTCCCAGTTCTGGGGGCCTGGGCGACCGACCTGCCTGCCTGCCATGGAGACCCGTTTTAACCCGGGCACTGTGGATGGAGTCAGTGAATCGCTCAGAAGTGATCTGTTGCGCTGCCTGAGATTATTCATCATCTCTCTGACTTCTGGATTCACAATAGGATGCCCACAAGCTGCTTGAGCACTTGACCAGCGCAGCTAGTCAACCCCTTATCTACACACATGACATGCCATTTCCCTCCTTTCCCAAAGGACTCAGGCTAGTGAGAGCCGGGAGCTGCTTAAACGCCGTAATCCCAGAACAGACAGGCAAAAACAGAGGTGGGCACGTGGCAAGGAGTAGTACACAGCACTGGCAAGGGACAGACAGCTTCTAGCTGCCTAAAGAAAGGTAACCACATGCAAAAGCCAAAAACGCATAAAAGCATAATGCCAGGCAGAAACAGCTCAGAATGGAAGCTGAGCTGCGGCCTTTGGGTGGAAAGATCACAGAGAAAAGCAAGGGTAAACTACTGTGAGATAGGAGGAAATGACCTGGGCGTGGGGGGGGCTGGCTAGAGAATCTGGGGTGCTTGCTGGTGGCTGCGTGGGTGCCATCACAGGAGCTGTCAGCTAGCACCATGTGCCTCAGTTCCCATGGAACGTCATCCCAGTTCCCTGGATGCTTCTCTTCAGGAGGCACCTGGCCCCAGGCTACTTGCAGGAAATACCCTTGGGCACTTGGCTTGTGAGGGGAACTGGCCACACCATCTCTACATAATGGCTGAGAGAGGGACGATCCTTACTTGCCAGACCAGCATGCCTGGCCAAGTGTACACAAGGATGCCAATCCTCTCAACCAGCTCTCTGTATTTTATTCCAGAGCCTAGTCTCACCCACCATGGACTGGTTCTTCCCCATCAGCTAGACAGTCTCCTGTAGGTTTGCTCTCGGCTTAACTCAGCCACTAATGCTCGACAAATGGCCCAGAGCGGAAACCCTCCACTGTCAAGTTGACGCCCATGTCTAACTGTGACCCTAGTGAAACCCAGAACATACCATTAGTGCTGGTCTGGCTAGCCAGCTGGCTTTGGGGATTCCCAGGCTCCACCTGCCAGGGCTGGCATTACAAGTGAGCTACCACATCTGCCTGACATTTTCAAGTGTGATCTGAGGATTTGAACTCAGGCCCCTTTGCTTGTGAGGCAAGGGCTTGCACTGCTAACCCGCTTCCCCAGCCTTGCGTGTGGATATTTTGGGGTGTGCTTTGAGACAAATCCCTGCTATGTCTCCCACACTGCTCTTGAACCGCTCATCCTCCAGTCTTCCTCCCCGGGGGCCAGGATGACATGTGTGAGCTTGTCCTCCTGTTTCAAGCTAAGTTATTCTCTGGGACAACAGATCCTCGTATGGGGACATGACCCCTCCTCCCCCGTCCCAGAAGCCCCCAAGAATCAGAACCTTTGAGAGTGAAAACTAAGCTGAGCATCTCTTGTCCTGCCAGAGGCTGGCTGCCAGCCGCCCGTCCAGCCTCTTTTCCCAGAATGTGATAAGGGCGGTGGATTGACCCAGAAAAAAAAAAGAAAGAAAGAAAGAAAGAAATTGCAAAAGAAAATAGAAAAGAAAGAAAAGTAAAACCCAAGAAGCCTCATGAATTCCCTGCTCAAGACGACACCTCAGACCGGCAGATAAGCGTCTCGGGCGTTGGCTCAGGTGACGCCCCATTAGGCCTGGAGTCTGGCCCAGGAGCTGCGGGGCGGTAGGGCCAAGCCAGGGCGGCCGGACCAAATGAAGAGCTGGCCTCCAGCTTCTCGGGTGGGGGGTGGGAGGGTCAGGAGCAGTGAGCCACGTGCTGATGAGCGGACGAAGGCAGGGAGCCTCTCTGCTCCTGCTGGCTGTGGTCCAGAGGGGCTTCGTGGAGGAGGTGGGATCCCTGCTGAGCCCTTGGGGAGGAGGGGGGAGGTCAAGCAAGGACTCCGAGTAGGAAGGGGTAGGTGTGTATGGAGAGTGTAGGCAGTAACATGGGAGGTGCTAGAAAGTTCCATGGAAAGACAGGGCACGGTGGCACACATCTGTAGTCCTTGGCTTCAGCTGAGGGTGGTGGGAGAAGGCGGGTGGCTGGGGGTCCGGGCTAGCCTGGGCTACACTGCTTCTTTATTCATGCAGATGCTTGGGCTGAAGCCTCTGGGATAGACTCATGTTTTCTCTGTCAGTCAATCATCCCAGCCCCAGACCACTGTCTGACTGCCTCGCCCCCCCGACCCTCCTCCTGCCCCAGCCCTGGACTGTCCAAGCCCAGAATGGACACTAGCACCTGCCCTTGCATGTGACAGGTGACTGTCACCTGTGGACCTTGCCCAGGTGGTTGGCAGCACACCCACTCCCAGCGGAGAAGTTCCCCCACGCTGAACAAAGCTACCACATTTGTGTCTCTACCTTGGTGGCCAAAGCGCCTATATCTGAGTCTGGTGGGAAGCGATGCATGTTGCATGTTTGTTGAGTGACTGAGTGATCGAGCCTTGCAGTGATGGGGCTGAGCTAAAACCAAAGTGATGGTTGGTACAGGAAACAGGGGCCGGGAAGTAGCCCTGCGGTAGTCGATATCAGTGATAGTTCAGGGCACGACAGGCCATGGGCCAACCAGGGTTGTCACCTACTAAGCCAGACACCCCCCCCACCGCCTTCCTGTGACCCAACTGTGTCCTCAGCCACGGTTCCTTCGGGTCTTCCACCACCCCAGATCAAGGCCACAGCTCCTCTGTCCTGTGCCGTCCATGCAGACCCCTGGCTGGTCTCGTCTGGGTGAGAACCGTGGGTTTGGACCAGTTCACTTGCGTTCCCTGTGAACGGGAGGTCAGGAGGACTAAGAGTGGAAAAAAACGGCCCCTGGAGCCCACACACCGTAAGTCCTGCCTCTCGTCCATGCGACATGCCTATCACAGCTGGGTGGGTTGAGATTATCTGGAACATACACCCTTAATACCCCTTCACTCCTCATCTCTGGAAACTGAGGCCCAGAGGGAGGGAAGGAGACTTGTTCAAGATGCAAAGCCAAGTGCAATCAAAATCAACTTCAGGATACAGCCCATCCTGCCACCCCCAATCCCGAGCCACTCAACTGGTGCTGGGGGTGGGGGGGGCTCCATAGGGCAGCTCCCTGGGACGCTGCGGTTCCCCGTCTGACCCCTGAAAGCTTTTAGCAATGAAAAGCTACTCCGCAGGGTAATGGCCAATTAATTGCTCTCTTTGGCGAGATAACACTTCTGGTCTTTTTCTGGATTGTGTGTTTTTGTCCCGTGGGGCTGGGTCGGCTCTCTCTGGCTCTTCCCTCCCCGCCTGGCCTCCTCCTGCCTTCTCCGGAGCCCCAGGGAAAACCACTCGTGATAAGAGGCCAGCAATCCCTCCCTTGCCTGGCATCACTGCCCTTCTGGGTGGGTCTTGGGGCGGGGGCTCTTCACAATGAGGGCATTTAGGAGATTCAGGTCCCCGGGACCATATGGAAACCAGAGGAAGAGCCCAGACGAGAAAACTGAGAAATCAACCTGAGAGAAACTGCTGGATCTGACGCCGGCCGGCTCGGTGTCAGGCGTACTTTAGCAAAGACTTCTCCTGGCATCGATACCCCTCGGGTGGCTGGCAGGGGACGGGTGCCCAAGAAACAACAAAATTGGAGCCCCAGGGGAGGCTCCAACCCCGGCGGGGCAGGGCGAGCCAACGGGAGAACAAGGGCTCTGTGTGCCCCTGGCAGAGAAGTGTGGCCCCACACGCCTCAGAAGTTCATGGCATGGAGAGAGAGAGCGAGAGAGAGAGAGAGAGAGCCTAGCCCCTACCACTAAGGAGTGAGTCAGGGCAGAGTGTGTGCAGAGGGGCTGTGTGATGGGTGTGAGCAGGTGAGTGTGCACTGGGTGAGTGTGTGCAGAGTGACTGTTCGAGGGGTGTGTGTGTTCAGGGTGAGTGTGTGTGGAGTGTGTGTTGACTGGTTTGAGCAGGAATTCTGGGTTTGTGGTGAAGGCTTCCGGTCAGTGCTCGGGGTGTGGGATCAGTGAATTCAGGTTAAGAAGGACTCCGTGGAACCCGTGCTGTGCTCTGTGTGACTAGTCTACCTCTCCTGAGGGTTTCGGGCTGACTTGGGCGGCAACATGGGCTCCGCCCCTGCCCCTCCTGGCAGGGGGCAAAGGCTTGCTCAAGATGTGGGGATGGGACCATTCTGAACAGTGACGATAGCTGCTATTACACGGCCTGTCAAGGGAATTGGTCAGAACCTAGAGGAGGGGGCTGTGTGCTTGGGAGGGCGGGGGGAGACTGGACCAATTCTCATGACCCTTCAAAAAGAGAGGAGCCCCAGGAGAAACGGCAGATCTGAGCCTCCCCCACCCCTCCCCTCTAGCTGCCTCCCATTGGCCCAGCCTGATGAAATGACCCCCAACCAGTTACCCCCACCTCCTGCAGATGGCAACCTCAAGTCCCAGGTGGGTCTTGCTGGGCTGAAGACAAAGTCAGTGCTGGACCACGGGGCTGCTGGGGAAGACTGACCCCTGGCCTCGGCAGCCCTAAAAGCTACCCACATTCTGGGGTTCCTGACCAGCCACTCACCACCGGTCCTCGCATCTGTCTGACACCCTGGCTATCTTCTTACCACGGCCTGGCTGGCCCGGGGCAACCTCCCATCTGCAGAGCTGTGAGGCAGGGATGAGATCCTGCTCACCATGAGGGCACTCTGGAAGCCCCCCTAGGGAGAGGTCTCCCACTGTGACCCCAAGGAGCCCAAATCCCCTCCACCAGCGCCCCTCTTCAGCTTGAGTGTTTTCCAAACTCCTCGATGATCTGTTTCAAGTTCTGAATCTCTCCAGCGTCCTGGTTCTCTCTAAAAGGCTCCTAAGTCACCCCCGTTTCCCTCACTCCCTCCTGAGTGGTAGATGGGTGACATACGGGAACTGGGGTCTGAGGAAACCTCTTGCCTCCCCCAGACCATCGGGAGGCAAAGGGAAATGCAGAGACCCTCTGCAAAGTGGTTCACTGTGCCCTCGAGCACAGCCCTCGACAGGTCCCAACAAAGTATCTGTGACAGTTCCAGTGTTCCCATCTTTTGAAGTTTCTCAAGACGCTTGCCAGAACTCTAAAAATATGCAAGTGGAGAATAGATTTTTTTAAATTAAATTTGGCTTTGCAAACACACACACACGCACACACACACACACACACACACACACACACACACATTCTTTTTGGATTGTCAGATGGTAAAAAAATGAAGGCAGATGTGTCCATAGGTCACAGAGAGGAGTAGCCAGTCTGGGCCGCCTCCCACCTGCCTCTTACTGACAGGTGACCTGGAGCAGCCACGTAACCCCCCCTCTCCTCCTAACCCTAGAACTTCTCTAGTGTGTGTCCGGTTGCTTCCAGACAGCGAGCCAGTGCCTGGCCCGTTACATCCACAGCTGCTTTACCGTGCTTGGGAAGGACAGGGGCATACAGTCCCTTCTTAGAAATGCTAGACCCCTCTGGACCCCGAGACAGGAGTTCCCTGGCTGCATTTATCATCTATATTCAGCAGCCATCGTGTTGAACACCTGGGACCATCAGACAGCTGACTGGGGTGGAGGTGGATGGATGTGTGTGTGGGGGGAATAATAGTGTGGGATCCATTTAAGCCTGCCAAAGGAAGGTGTCCTAGAAATACCCACTTCCTTTCTTAATGTCCTTAGATCTAATTCAACTCAGGATCTCTTTAAAAAATTTAATATCATGGTTATCCATTTTATTTTATTTTGTTATTTATTTGTGACAGAGAGAGAGAGAGAGAGAGAGAGAGAGAGAGAGAGAGAGAGTATGTGTGCCATGGCACATGGGTAGAAGTCAAAGGACAATTTTTGGAAGTCAGTTCTCTCCTTCTACCATCTGGGCTTCCGGTGCTGGATGCCAGATCGCCATGTTTGCAAGCAGGCGCCTTCCCCACTGGTCCATCTCCGGCCCCTGCACTCGGACTCTTGAGTAGCAGGAAATTTAATTCTAGCTTTGCTGGGGAAGATAGTGTCGATGGTTGGTCTCCTTCTCAACGTGGACCAACAAGGATGGGCTGGACTAACCTGGAACGGAAGAAACCCGTCCCCCCAGCACCTCCAGATGCCTAGTGACTGCCAGGACAACCCTGGGCGCAGTGGTGATTCTCCTGGTGCTTCCCGTGGGGTGGCTTACCCGTCACCCCACTCCTTGCTCAGACCCTGAGGGCATTTGACTCTGATGCTGAGAATACTTTCTCGGGCCCACAGCTTGGCTGAGGTCACCATGTAGTATAGGCATGTCATGCTATGACATTGACATGACCCACTGTCAGGATGCCCTAAAGAATCCACGCACACCCATCCCGATTCTCCTGAGATCCCCCCAACTCCTTCTCCCTTTCCTCCCAACTCCTGGAAACTCCCAAGCTCTGTCCCGTCTCCATGACCTGCCTTACCTGGATTAGCTGGGCACTGTTATTCCAGTCTGGGGGAAGCCGAGGCAGCAGGATCACATGTTCAGGGCTAGCCTGGGATACATAGTAAGGCTCCTTTTCTCAAAAAGACCAAAGTTTAAAAAAAATGTGCAGTGTTTTCTATAGACATCTAGAAGTCCAGCATTTTCAGATGCACAGTCATATCCAGGACAATCTTGGGCCCCGTGGTGGTGGCTCTCCCACCGCTTCTGCCTGTCACCACTCCTTGTTCAGACCTTGAGGACATTTGACTATGAAACCCCGATTTGACCTCCTCCCCAAAAGCACCAAAACTGACTTTTTCTCAAGACTGCTGCTGTTTCCAACCAAGCAACCTCAAGTCCGACCCCTGCTTAATATTAGAAAAAGAATTCATGCCCTGGGACTGGTGGGCCGCTCATCCAAGGCCGGTGTGCTGCCCTACCCGAGTTCCGACGTCCACACCATCTGTCTGTCCTGGACTCCACTATTTTCCTCCTGTGCTCTCTGCCTGGCCTGTACTACTGCATCCTGAGGTCAGCTCACAGCTCTGGCTCAATAATTCATGCTAGCGCTGCAGTGCACCCCACCGACCCCCTTTTCGCAGCTAGACAGAGAACAAGACACCCAGAGATTAAGTTGCATGTGTTGGGGAGTTAGGTGGGGGGGAGGGTGGAGCTACAGCTTATGCACACCCCGAGACACAGTCAGCACAGTGGCAACCCTTTCGGACTGGCTGCGAGATTCTCCCTGGACTCGAAGCAGAATTTTGGGTTAGGCGCGTAGCTCAGGGGGAACGTGTTGCTTAGCATGTACAGGGCTCCAGGACCCATGCCAGGACCGGAGAGAAGACAAAGCAAAAGCAGTGGCACACACCTCGCCAGTCCCTCATGGGCTCAGGGTATCCGGGCCAGGGTAAAAAAAAAAATGACCAAAGGTCCCTAGACGCAGAGCCAGCCTGTCATCTGCCCTCCATGCTATGTGATCTTGGGAGAGTTGCTTTGTGTCTCTGAGTCTCTGGAAATGAGGGGTCAGTAATACCTGTCTCACCTCAGAATAAACAGGGGTGTCTCTCTGGGGGCCTCCATGTCTCTACCCCGATGGCTCTATGTCCATCCGCCCGGGTCATGGTGCTCAAATCCTCTCTCTCCTTTGCTGGCCCAACTGCTCAGTCCTCGGATACTTGCTGTGCATCTGCTGTGAGCCTGCTCTGGTCACTTCTATAGTGAAGTCAGAGTTGAGCTGGGAAGACAGCTCAGTGGGTAAGAGCACTTGCCGCAGGAGTATGAGGATCTGAGTTCAAATCCCTGACACCCATAGAAAACTGGGCATGGCTACTCACTCCAATATTGCGAGGCAAAGGCCATCTTTGTTCATCGATTCTTCGACGGTAGCCTTAGCTACTTAATTGCTGGGACAAAACGCATGGCAGCTTATGGCAGGAAGGAGTCCATTCTGGCTCACGGTTCAAGGTGCCGTCCACTACATGGGGGTGGGGGTGGGGAGTGGGGGTTGGGGGTGGGGGTTCCCTGGCAGCAGACACATGAGGTGGCTGGTCACATCCCGTCCTCAGTCAGGAAACAGAGAGACAAAATGCTGGTGCTCGGCTGGATCTCTCCTTTGTTTACGGAGCAGGAGCCCCGACCCCCAGCCCAGGGGATCCTTCTGAATCCTTCCCCCATCAATTAAGCTAATTAACACACAC
This sequence comes from Typhlomys cinereus, assembly GCA_023101885.1. Classification (NCBI taxonomy): domain Eukaryota; kingdom Metazoa; phylum Chordata; class Mammalia; order Rodentia; family Platacanthomyidae; genus Typhlomys; species Typhlomys cinereus. The sequence goes on along the minus strand of JALPQD010000062.1, from coordinate 663,666 downwards.
TCACAGGTTAACTAATCCTTGCCGTGTGCCTGCAGGCTTGTCTCCTAGGTGATTCCAGAGCTGAGAACCCCACCCAGTTGGTTGAGCTATAACCATCATAGATATCTGTTTACCGCAAAACCACAAACTTTTTGTGGGGACCAGAGGACAGGTATTTGAAGCAGTTTTGTTATTGAGATGTAAGTTATTCGATATACAGACTTTTCAGGCCATGTAGCCACCGCTATGATAAAGATGCACTACAAATTCCTCCCCTTATGCTGCCTGGAATATCCACTCCCCAGTGACAAAGGACCAGCTTGCCTGTCCTTGAACCTCACACCGCAGAACCGGGGATTGTCCCTTTTTTCTGTAGCCTGTCCAAGTATGTGGGGAGTGTGGGAATGTCACATCCGTGAGGTGTCCAGCTGTTACAAGCTTCTTTCTTTACATCCACTCTTTTAGAAGGAGACAGACTGGATACTACAGTTGGGGAGCCCCATAATCAAGGCAGCTAGGAATATTCATGCTCAAATCTTGGGGAGAAAGGTTGCTGCCAGCATGAATTTCTTAAGGTCACAGCAGAAGGCGATTCTGGGGTCCTAATGTTGGGTAGGGGTTGCTTAGCATCAAATAACCCTTATCTGACCTCACTTTTAGGATGCCTTCTTTGCCCGCTCGCTCTGAGACCAGCCCTCACTCATGTCGCTGTGAGACCAGACTGTGCGGCAAGAAATTGGGGGGTCTCCCAATCTTGCCTCTGACTTGTGACTTCAGGACACATGAGTGGGTGTGAGAAAGAAAGGGGGCATTCTTTTCCTACATAGTGCCATGATCCCTGTATTGGAGCCCTCATTTGTGGAGATGGAGGGACAGGAACTTGGACTGTGGAATAGACGCATCCCTATCGAAGCCACCAACATGCTTTCTTCATGATTTGTCCTACACTGGCTTATTTCTCTCCCCATCGATTTGCATTTTTACTCAAAACTGTTTATCTGGAAGCTAACCCACCTGAAAATATGAAATCAATAGACATTTCCTTAAGCAGGGGCTAATCAGCGTAGATACTCCAAAGCAGCGTGGAACAGATCAACCCCAGCCAGCCACGTCTGTTCCAGCCACGTCTCGGCCTGAGGATACGGGGTGTCAAAGATCTCACAGCATCTGCCCAGCCAGACTGTGCTCTCACTAGTCACAGGCTGACACTCCCCTAGCTTTGTGACCAGAGATCGTCTATGCCTGAGTCCTCCCTTATACCTAGGGGCTTCTTGACTCCCCAGCCCCGATGCGCTGGTCTTTCTTGGGAAATGACGAAAACAATCCGCTTCACTTCAACTAGCTTTGCGCTATGCCTCACGGTTCCCAGACTCAACTCCCCTTGCTAACGACACCCTTTGAAGTCAGAGCGGCCCAACTCAGTCACCTATGTGTTCAAGGAAGTGTGTCATGTTCATTATCCTGTGGAGTTAGTTCTTTCTAATTGTTCCTTTTAAAATGATATCCTAGGGCACAACTGTGCTTTCTGGCTTTGATCAACTTCTTCCCTTCCATCTTCTGGGTCCAAACTTCTTTCTGATGTGAGCCTGCTCTCGACCAGAGACTCCTAATTTGACCATCGTTGTGTGGTGTTCATCTGCGGCAACAGTTGAAGACTGTGGGCGTGGATGACGGGGGCGCACGGAGTCACCTGAAAAACAGCTCTACTGTGGGCATGTTTGTGGGAGGGGGGATGAATACCCCAGAGCATTGCTCCGTGGCTTTTAATGTAGGGGGCAGTCTCCTGTCAAAGCCTTGGTCATGCTGGGGAGCCTGGATTGCCCCTGGGATCCTTCTGAGGTCAAATGTAGAAATGGTCTTGGTGAAATTCACACGCTGCGTGGACTTCACAGCCCACCATGATCTTGCTTCAGGTGTGGCTTGATTCAGATGCAAAGCTGTGAGATCTCAGATGTCCTGAGCTTTCACTATCGACATCCTAGCCAAATAGTCCAGGAGCCCCAGCTCGTCTCTCCCAGATGCCCAGATCCAGAAGAAACTGGAATCTTTATCTCCCAGCCCAAGTCTCATGGACTTTGATAGCTCAGCTGTCCATACTTAAACTAACCACTGTGGTGGGAAAGAGGGTGTGTGCTTCCTGTGATGGCAAAGGGGGTGTGTGCTTCCTCAGGACTGACTTTAGAAACCTAAGAACGCAACACACACACACACACACACACACACACACACACACACACACACCCTCATCTCCAGTACATAATAACAAGGCAGAAGTCCAGGTGATGAATGGGCCGTGTTGCCTCAGTACTAATTGTGCCTGGAAACTGTAGCTATTTCGGGTGCCGACGGAAATCTGATTTAATTTAGCTGGATGGACTGGAGGGGAGCTCCTGAGGTCAAGGGGGATAAAGAAGAGGCAGGGAGACCCGGGTCTGGAGGCTGAGGCCTCACTCTGAGCCGCTGAGCTAGAGCCGATCAGTCTGTCGTCCTCTCCCTGATTCCGTCTCTGTGTCTGTCGCTCATGTTCTCCTGCCCTCCACCCTCCTCTTTCAGGTCTCCCTGCACCCCCCCATCCCCAAACGTCCCTCCCTGTAGGTCTGCCGCCTCAGACAGTCCACCCTAGATCTCCCACGTGCTTCCCCAGGCGACCCTGGGCGTGGTCACGCACCTCAACTCACCATGCCTCAGTTTGCTCATCCGTCCAATGGGCTCTGTCTTGGGAGGCTTGTGTTATTGTTTGCTGTGGGGCCGGCCTCTGTCAACGTTAGCTTGGAAGAATGCTAACCTCAAAATCTAGGGAGGCAAAGTAGACCTGTGAAGCCAGGCATCTGTCATTCATGGTGTAAGGAACACGGGGACATGGACTCGTGGTGTAGGCCTGTAATCCCAGCCCTTGGGAGAGTGAGGCAGGGGGATGGCTGACGGTGGGAAGCCATAGCTACGCAGCCAGGCCCGGTCTCCAAGGAAATAAGGAAAACTCCACAGATCTGGAGTCTCACCTAGTCTCTCGTGCAGCTCCGGGACTTGTGCTCAGCAGGTAGATGCTCAATAAAACGCCTGACTCAGTGTCTCCTCTCGGGATGCTGTCTAGAGTGTTCTGCTGAGCACGGACCTGCCTAGTCCGGTGGCTCCCAAGATGCCATTAAAAACATCACGTCCCACGGTGTGAGGAGGCAGCTTCCGGTGCCATTCATTTCCCCGCTTATTGAAACCTGCTCTCTCCTGTTCCCACCCACCCTGAGCCTGGGAGTTGGGAGATGTCCCTCCCGTAAAAAGCATCCATGCATGAATCCACTGCCCCCAGCCTGGGGCTGCCTGTAGGTGTTCCTTGGCTCTCGGGGAACAGGGTGGGTCAGGGACAAGGTCTGAAGGGGTCAGAGCAGGCAGAGCGCAGCCTCGGTTCTGGCCAGAACTTACCTCAGAGGGGGCGAGGCGCCCTCAGGGCAGGATCGCCAGGGCACTGCAGACAAGGTGGCCTCTGTAGGATGGGGGCGGGCACATGCCAGATCCGACCCAGGGAGACTATTTTGTTTGGAAACTTGCAAAGAGGAAAATAAACCCCGTAGAGCCAGTGTGGGCAGCATGCTTGTTCCTCTGAAGGCCTTCTTGTTAGAGCCCAGCCCGCTGGGCTCTGGAGCCAAAGAAAATATCCCGGATGCAGAGTGTGTGTGTGTGTGTGTGTGTGTGTGTGTGTGTGTGTGTGTGTGTGTGTTGTGTGTATGTGCGCGTGTGCACGTATGTGCAGTTTCCAAACAAAAACCACCTCTCAGCCTTACCTTTGTATTTGTGTGTGCTGTTGGCTGGGTTTAAGGCATTGGGTTGCTTAGCCGGGACCAGCAATTCTGGGCAACGTGCTGTGAGCTGCCCATACACAGCGAGGCAGAATGCAAGGACCATGGCCATGAAGACAGTGGGGATGATGAGGAGGAGGATGTCGGTGTCCATGAGGACCTGGCAGAAATGACCCCAGTGATGAGGCTGATGATGGTGGTGATGATGATGGTGGTGCTGATGCTGATGATGTTGATGATGATGATGATGATGGTGATGGTGATGATGGTGGTGATGATGGTGGTGGTGATGATGGTGGTGGTGGTGGTGATGCTGCTGATGGCGCTGCGGCTGCTGATGGTAGTGATGATGGTGATGTGATGGTGATGATGCTGATAGTGGTGATGATGATGATGACGATCCTGGTGGTGCTGATGCTGATGACGTTGATGATGATGATGACGACGATGGTGGTGGTGGTGATGGTGGTAATGATGATAGTGGTGATGGTGGTGGTGGTGATGATGATGACGGTGATGCAGACAATGGTGACTAACAATGAGGATGGTGGTGGTAATGCTGACAGTGGCAGTTACAAGAGTGGTGTTGTCAACATCCATGATGAGGATGATGACGATGTCAGCAGTGACCATGATGGACCAATGAGGACAAAGTCCACTGCCAGCATTCTACATGCCAGTTTACTTCACCCTCATACATAGGTCCGTGGTCACTGGATTCGCTGCTTGCTATTTCTGTCATGCCAGACAAGTTACATCATCTCTCAGCACCTAGGCATCTTTTTGTGACACAGGACTGGCAGGCTCTGGGTTGCATGCGCCCTCAGCATTTGACTTCTGTTGACCAGCTGTTCAAGTCTCAAAGTAATTCTCCTGTTGATCTGTAATGGGGCAGTCTTCGTGTGTGTGTGTGTGTGTGTGTGTGTGTGTGTGTGTGTGTAAGTGGGCACTTGAATGTATGTGTCTGTGGAGGCCTTGTTGCTTTGCTCGGGAGTTCCCCAATCCCTACCTTCCAAGGCCAGAATTACAGGTCTCTGCCATATCCAGTTGGCATTTTTATGTGGGATCTGGAATCTGAACTCAGGTGCCATCTCTCCAGCCAGAGGCAGGCTTCCTGTGACCCCGATTTCGTAGAACAGGAGACAAGCATCCAGTTGGACATAGTTGACTTGAGGTTCACAGGACCTGCACAGAAACCTCCCTGCAGGGCTGTTTATGACCTAAGGGGTCTCTGGACTTAGGCTGACCTCAGAACCCCATAGGAGCCCCAGTGGGTTCAGATGAAACAGGATCCATGAGCCCCAAGCAAAGCCCTCAGCCAGGGCAATGTGGAGCCACCGGTGGATCTAGGCGAGGCAGGAGCTGTGGGCTTGTGTTATTGAAGCATCGCCCAGGACCTGCACCATCGGACCCACAGGGCCAGGGACGAGTGGCACAGCTGGGATTGGTGCCCGACCCTTGCCTGGGTCCAGTCTCTTAATGCCCACACTCCTCATGGAAGCCAAGGAGCTACCTCTACAGTGGAAGAATTGAGATGCTTTTCCTAGCTCCACAGACAGCATCTGCATCTCTGGGCAGCTTGGGATGCTGTCTGTCCTATACCGCGGTCCATGCTTCTTCAGTCTTTCACCCCGTCCCTTTCCACCTGTGCAGACATCTGTTCTGTGACAAATGCCTACGGCTAAGGCTGTCCTCTCCTGGCCTGTGTGGTCCCTGAGGGATGGACTCTGGCATCAGATGGGCAAGGGGCCCCAGCTCTGCCACCAACTGCAAGAGGGTCTTTGGGCGCCATGGTGAGTGGATTGTGTACCTAAAACCTCCTGGGGATTCTCTGAGGCCTTGTGGGCATCGATGGGGGAATTTGAATGTACTTGTTCACACACATCCTTCAAGCCAAGATGTCATGACCATTGGCGTCCCTCCTACATTCACGGCTGGCCCGTGTCCCCATGCGCCTTTGAACATCTCGAACGGGGAGTTGCTGAGCTCCTGGTGGAGAGCAGATGGTGAACTCAGAGGCAGAGGGATGGTGATATGACGCTCAGCTCAGCTAGCAGGAGCCTCTGGTGATCCTTAGTGGGGCACCCCACTCACTACCGAGTAGTCACATGACCATGCTTCGTGAAGCATGAGATCCTCTGACTCTTGGGTGGGCGAGCGTCCCTTCCAGCAGGGGGCAGAGACCCAGCTGAATGCCCCTACTAGAGACTGCAGCCTGCCTCCTCTGCCAACAAGGAGGTTCCCGGAAGCTTCCAGAAGCTTCCGGCCCCCCAGTACCAGTCATGCCCGGGCTGACAAATGCTCGCGCCCACTCGGTTCTTGGATTCCGGAGAAGAAGTCCTCGCTTGAGCTGCCTTCCCTCCCCCCTCCTCCCACAGCCACTTCCAGCCAGATAATCAGCCCGCTGGAGGGGCTGCTGAGGCAAATGTAAAACCAAAACTGCAAATGTGTTTTTATGCAAACACGAGCAAGAAAAAAAAAAAAAAAACTGCCAGGAAAGAGCCCCTGTGGATGGTGCTTCTGGGAGCAAAAATAACCCTGAATAGGGGCCTCTCAGGAGAGCGATGAGATGGGTCACGTGGGAGACCAGGTGCTCACCCTCCAAGCGAGCCCCCACGGGCCCCCCAAGGAACGAGCCAGCAGGTGCTAATGCTGTGGGAAGCATCCTTCCCGGCGGGGCGGCCAGCTGAGCAGAAAACACAGCGGGTTTCTCCTTAGTTTATGGTTCTTATTAAATATCATCTCAGCCACCGTAGCAAGGCGCCCACGGTCGTTTTCAATTCCACAAATTTCCACAGAGGCATGCTGACTGAGATCTCTCCAGCAGCATGGAGACACACGGTCCCCCTGGGACATTCCCGAGGGGTCCTGATCCTCCCCCATACTCCGCTCTCAGGATCCCGGATAGGGTTTCCTTGAGCTTTGCTAGAATGCCCTAGAAATGAGCTGCTCTAGCCTTTCTGTGTGGGTTTCGTGCTACATACAGGATGCTAGCTGGCTAAGGCTGTGCAGAGAGCCTGCCCCAGTCTGCATGGTTTCTAGAAGTCGCCGTGGTTAATCTCGCCACAGGGCACTTGCTGTGTGCAATGAGCCGGTCTCAGAGGTAGTCACACCCTGCCTGTGACACCTGGGCTTCAGCTGTGTGACCTTGGGCAAGTGACTGAATTGCTCTTGAGATTCTATAAAATGGACTTAACCATGCCGCCTTCCCTTCTTATGGGAGGTTAAATGTGCGGACGGACTGTCTTCTCCATTGCTGGGTCGTTTGTGTGCGAAGCTTAAGGCCAGATGGAAGGGAAAAGATCTCAAAAAGCTCCACATCTGCCATGAGACTGGTGAGGACTAATGCTGATGGGGAAGTAAAGGAGGATGCTTTCCTCTATGAGATGCCCATGGATGTAGGATGCTTGCTGGAGCACGAATCAGGTCAGGCATAAGTCACAGACCACATGAAACACAGTGGGCCGCAAGCAGAGACTTGAAAATAGGGGACAGTCCAGTGGGGGCAAGAGGGGAAAAGAAGGTGGGGTGGGATTGTGGAGCCAGGGCTGAAAATACCATAAATTCACCTATATTCATATATGGGACAATAAAAAAAGGTTTTGAAAAGTAAACACGAAAAGAATGGACAAACATAATTCAAAATTCACAGTGATAGACATTACATGTGATCATGACTGGGGACCAGGAATTGGCTGGGGTCAGGACCCCAGGTGGGTTCACTGTCTTCACCAGGGAGTGAGGTCACAACTTCACATTCAACAGGTGCTTAATCATTGCTGCATGAAGAAATGGAAGCACGCAGCCCAGTCTTCCAACCTGTCCCCTCATTCATGCGGGGAGTCCGGGATTCTGTGGGCGGGTCACAGCCCCTGGTCCCCCCCCCCCCGGGGATCCCAGGAAAGCTTCACCAGATTGGTTCGGGAAATCGAGTTGAAATTGTGCTTGGTGACACGCAGGGTCACCCTGGGCACTCGGAGACAGGAGGATGGAATGTTCCAGGCCAGCCCGGGCCATATGGTGAGGCCTGTCCCCAAAGCAAGGACAATTGAGCTCCAAAGCGGAGCAGTGCTTTCCTGGGATTCAGATCTCAGGTGCCACTTTGCTGCGGGAAGCCTCCTGCTGTCCCGAGAGACTGACATTGCACCAGGTCCTGTTGGGACTGATGTGGCTCCCCAGGGACTTGCTGCAAGTTGCTTCATCTAAGCCCAGAGGAAGAAATGGCCCCCAGGGCAAGGGGGGGGAAGCATGCTACCTTCCTTGGGTTCTGCCACATGGGTGCTGTGTGACCTCAAACAGCTCAGTTGACCTTTCTAAGCCTCCATTTCTCAGCTCTCTAAGGAGGTGCTTCCTGACAGGAGCCTCCTTGAGGGGTCGCAATCCTGTACCTTACAGGGGGAGAAGCTATGGATAGGGCATGGCCCAGCTCCACCCTGAGATGCTTCAGGGTGAGATCACCATTTTCCTGGTGTGTGTGTATGTGTGTGTGTGTGTGTGTGTGTGCGCGTGCGTGCAAGGAACGTCACCTCTCTGGAGGGCTGGACCCACAACCTAGCGCGAGACAGACACTCAATGTCAAATAAAGCATGGTGGTCCTCATCCCATGAGAGACATTTTCCCCAGAGATGATGTTGAATAAATCCCTGGGGGAGGGGGGGAGACAAGCCTTAGCCTTCCAAGAGTCTAGTATTTAGGAGCTGTTGGTTGAATGACTAAGTGACTGAATTGCAATTCCATTATTAGAGAACAGGGGCAGGGGGAGAGGAATAAGTTGTAGCCAGAAAAAATGGAAGGTTTTGTTTTACTAAGGTAGAGCCAGAAGGCCATCTATCTGCCCGGGCCACACAGCTGGAGCCCAGGAAGCCCAACCTCAGTGCCTACCGTGTGCTATCAGACAGTGAGGGCTGACGTAAACTGCCCAGATCACCCCTTCTTTCTAGATGGGAAGCAGCTCAGAGGGGCAGCAGCAGGAGGCCTGCCCCAGGGGAGTCCAGCCTCCCTCCTCTCTGTGGGTCCAGCCCCATGCTGGAATGCCTAACTTCTCACTCCGTGCTTGGGTGGGAGCATTCTGGGCCACCTACCAGGAGATGGGTGTCCCTACCTCTACGCTCCCTCCCATTGGGGGAAGGGAGAGGGCTGCCACACCACCATCTCTCCCCACCCCTGAGATGTGACCAGACAGACATTCCCCCGACTCCACGGGGTGGATTTATTTCTGGGGCTTGTGGGCCGACGCACGATGGTGTAGGGGCGTTTGCCTAAATTTAAATTTACAGCCTGTCAGCGACGGCTTATTAATGTTGCGGCTGGCAGTGACTCGCAGTTGAAAGAATCTCAAATAAAGTTCTACAGTTCTAATTTTGGACCCATCCGCGCCCCTCCTTGTGCCCATCGGTGGCTCTCCTGGGCCATATGCCTGTTGGATGCCCTAAGAGGTAGAGTCATTGTGCCCGTTTTCAAGTGGGGAAAACAGAAGTTCAGAGAGTTGCCTTCCTACGGCTGCCCCAGGGGTCCAGGTGGGTGCCCACGTTACACACACAGTTGTGACACTGAGGCATCCCCAGAGCCAGCCGGACCCTGTGCTGAGTGCTGAAGCCAAGATTTGAACTCAGGGCTATCATGCTCAAGACTCGCATCCGACTCTCTTTTTCAAAGTGCAGCTCCTGATGGAGAAAGAAAAGACAGAGAGACTACAAACTTCCAAACAAAGCTCCTAGGGAAGTGAGGCCCATCCGCCCAGCTGTGTCTCAGCTCCCGGGGGAGGTCCTTGCTCTTGCTCGATGACCCCGTGTTCTGTAATTGCCTAGCGATTTGGAGATGACTGGAGATATATAATTCATAGGCGCGGCCCTCACCCGCTCCCTGGAAAGGCAGCGACGCGTGACCGTCTCCCGGGCAGCTTCCACCCTGGTATGGAGGAAATGGAATCCTAGAAGCTTGGAACTGAGTGTCCCAGTTCAGGGAGCCCAGGGAACGCCGTTCGTGGCTTGCAAGCAATGCAGAGGTCTTGAGAATTGGGGTTCCTAGCATGGAACCCCACAATATAACCCATGACTGAGGCTGGATGAAATCTGAGTCGGTCCCCAGGGTAGCATCCCGGCCCTGTGTTCTTGTGCTTGGAAGGGGCTGGACCTGTGTCCAATGTGCCACGGGAGGGAGACAGTACCGCATCTAGCAGGTTCCACCTAGGATGCCCATGACCCCCCCCCCAAGAGTGCCAAGGATGGCTCCCAGTGGCAGAGCTTGGCTTAAGTTACAGCCCTATGTTGGGGGGAAAACAGAGTCACTTTCTCTTCTGACCCATGAATCTGGTTTCTTGCCTCAAATACGACCAGGGTCCTTGTGCAAAACCCAAAGCTGGTTGTTCCTCATGGGTGGGCTTTGGAGTCCCAGCTTGTGCTGAATGAGAGGGCTGGGAGGTTAGGTACGTGGGCCGGGGCTGGCACAGGACAGGGCAGGAGGGCCCAGGGGGGGCACATGCCACTGTGGCCTGAGGAATGGCCTGTTTTCTTCCTGTGGTTGTCTGAACAGCAGGTGTGTTTCTTTCATGGCCAATACCATCACATTGATGGGGGCATCTTCCCATGGGGGGCGTCTTCCCATGGGGGACATCTTCCCACTGGGGAACATCTACCCATGGGGGGGCATCTTCCCATGGGGAGAAAACACCTTCCCATGGAAGGGACATCATTCCATGGGAGGGACATCTTTCCACAGGAAGGAACATCCTTCCTCCCTCTTTCCCTCCCTCCTCTTTTCCCTCTTCTCCCTTTCCCTCCCTTCGCTCCTTCCTCCATCCCTCCTCTCCCCTTTCCTTTTTTCCCCTATCCTTCTCCCTCCCTTCTCTTCCCTGGGCCCAAGTTTGTTCACTTGACCTAGTGATTTAGGGGAAAGGATCCTCCCTCGGGCATTGGTGGGCTCAGAGCTGATGTTCCAGGAGGGAAGGCTTGGCACTGTGGCACTATGGGGGACAAAGAGCCTCCCCCTTCACACACACACACACACACACACACACACACACACACAGAGGACTGGAGCCCAGTGTCAGGTGGTTTGGGGTGGAGCAGCTCCATCTCATCAGATACTTCTGGAGAAAAATTCCTGTCCAGGGGAGCGCTGTCCACGGGAGCTGTCCTTGCTCCCGAATAGAACCGAGCCCTCGGTCGGTCCGTGTGGAGGCAGCCAGTGGACACTGCTGGCGACTGAGGCTGGGCGGGCCTGGCTGGAGCAGCCCGACACCAGGTGGAAACCCACAGGGCGGCAGGGCCTGGCGTCAGCTCGGGCTCAGCCCAGCTGCGTGACCCCGGGTTGCTGTGCCAGTCTCTCTCTCTCTCTGTTCTTCAGCTCCAGGCCTGGAACATGTAACCTGTCCCAGTGGGTTCCTCGGACCCTGGAGCGCTGGGAGCCCAGAGACAAGAGACGTCCATTGACACCTGCTTCTGCCCCAGCCAGATGCGCACCTCCCAGGGGGGACTCTGCGCCAGCTGGTCTTCTCCGGCCTGTTTCCCCTAGCTGCCTTGTGAGGTTGAATCTCCAGGTTCCTCCACTTCCTGTGCCCCCCACTGTAGCCCCGCCCCCTCCCTCTAGCTCCTCCTCTCCCTGTAGCTCCTCCCCATCTCTGGCCCCTTCCCCTTCCTCTAACTCCTCCCCTTCCCCCGTAGCTCCTTCCCTTCTCTGGCCCCTCCCCATCTCAATAGCTCCTCCTCTCTCTGGAGCCTCTCCTTCCCCGTAGCTTCTCCCCCTCTCTGGTCCCTCCCCCTCCCATGACTGACTCTAGGGACCGTGCAGGTGGCAGAGGGTGTCTCCCAACTCTGCTCCTCAGCTGCCATGTGGATGCCATGTGGTCCAATCCATTCAGTGACTACTCCCAGTTTCTGAGGCCTGGAACAGCCAAGCCCTGCCCAGAGAGAACTGGACTGAAGACCTAGTCTAGCCTGGGCTCTGTTCTAGCACTCTACGGTTACAAACCAGCTCTATGCAAAGGCCCTGAGGCACAGGCGGGTCCACGGCTGGACAGGGAGAATCCTTGAGACCTGCCTTCTCTATCCATCCTGTCGTTCAGCTGTGGAATAGAGGAGAACCCGCACCCCCAGCTCAGTGCTCAAGCCACAGCCCCATAGGGTGGAGGCAGCCGACATACCTCTGGCCTCCTGTCCACTGTGCCCCGGTTCTGACTTGTCCCCCACTTTTGAGCCACAGGCCTCCTGGGCCCATGACACACACACCCCAATCTCCCACCTCTGTTCCCAGGACCTCCTGTCGAGGTCCACTTGAAGTGGCAAGTCGAGCCGACTAATGCACCTCTGCAGCGCAGGGGCGAGCTGCAGTTACAGATGCCCCGGCTGACTCCGCCCCCCTTCCCTCCCGACTCTGCCACCCCCCTGGATAAACATTCTGCCCAGGAAACAGAGCCATCCATTATCCCCCTGACAATTAGCGGCCTGTTAAGGACGCCTATGCAAATGAGCGCTAATTGACCCACAACCCAGCGCGGCTGCCGGGAGAGCGGATGACTCCAGATGGCGTAATGAACGGGACCCGCGGCCTTTCCTCGCTGGGGGAGGAAGCAGTCTGGACTGGAGAAGGCAGCCAGCTGCCCGGCAGAGAGGGCTGCAGATGGGGGTCCAGGGGTCAGCAGAAACTTGGAAACCTCCGGACAGGGACAGGGGCTGGCTCCCCACCTCGCCCCCTCCTCTCCCCACCTAGCACAGAGCCGACTACCCTGCTCTTAAAAATAAATAGGCAACTTCAAACAATTTTAGAATTCATATTTATTGAGAGAGAGAGAACATGTCTTGAGGTCAAAGCAACTTCTCAGTCTTCTCTCTTTCCACCTTTGGTGGATTCTGGGGATCAAGCTTTCCGCGCAGTACCTTGACCCACTGGCCCCCTGCCTAACATATATGACTGCACCTAATCATGATTTCAGGGTGCAGGGGGCCTGAGCCCCACATCCATGATAAGGCGGCACAACCTCCGGCAGGTCTCCTGCCTGGACATTCCTGAGCTCTTTATATACCCAGCGGGGCAATTCTCAACCGCAGAACTCAGGAGGCACAGAGCTTTCCTCTGCGCCCTACTTTCACAGGATGTAGTCCTGAGGGCACAGACAGAGCAGCTTCCACCCACCTCTGCACACAGCCTGCAGCACCAGTCCCGGTCATTAACTCTTATTTGCATAAATTTCCTAGCTGGCGTAGGGTCCTTCCTGTCCTGTGAGCTAGTATGACCTGTTCCCACCTACTGCGTCAATGACCAACTGGATCACCTGGGATTGACTCACAGCCCTAACCCACCCCCAAGCTAGTCCTATCTCCCACTAATCCCCTTGCTGGCTTCATGGTTTCCTCTTTTCTGAGATATTCTACCCTAGGAATCAGAGTATGTCATCTCTGATTGGCTTTGGCACATGATAGGATGTTTTTCAGTGCTCAGTAGTATTCCACTGCCCAGAGCAATGTTCCATTCTCAACTACTATGGGTGGATTTTCGGAATATTGGGTCAGATAGACTGGTAGGAGGCTGTTTGGGATTTTGGCTGTTGCTTTTAGGAGACCAAGTGTAGGAAGGATTTGAGAAGCCCTTGGGGTACACCTTGTGCTGTAGTAAAGACAGCGCCTGTTTTCTGCCAAGTCCCTAGAGGTTGGGATCCTGGAACGCGGGACCCCCAAAGCTCCATGGGCTTCTGTCTGATTCAGGACTTGCCTCTGTCCACGTTCTTTCTTCTCCTCCTTCTCTTGGGGGGAAAGGGGGTCCTGTCTCTGGTCACCAGGTAGACACCTGGCATTTAACACGCTGCCCCAGCTTGCCTGAATTTCAAAGAAATTAGGAAACAGAAATTGGTGCAGGAAAATGGGTTAATTTGCACTTGGGCCAAACTGGGGAGCGAGCGATTCCTGGCCTCTTCCCTGTCCAGTAGCCAAGTTACAACCTTGTAGACAACTCGAAGCAAGCTTGATGGGCATGTGGTGGCCCAAGGCTGGAAGCCCAGGCCAGAAGGCGGAGGGAGGAGCATCCGGAGTGCGGGTTCCTCCCAGCTGCTCAGAGAGCTCCTCCTTTGATATTGGAGACTCAGCCTCTTCTTCCCCATCCCAGGGCTTCCCGGGAAGGCTTTAACTCTTCGGGATCCACTGTTCAGGGGTGCCATTTCACGGTGTCTGCACCAGAGACCTTGGAGTTTGGGGGTCACATGACCTCAGGCCTTATGGTGATCTCCTTTCCACTCACTGGCTATGCCACTGTGGATTTATGGCACAAACAGGTGATCAGGGCTTTCCCTGTGAGCAGGGGTAGGGGACTCCCCCAGAGGTTTCCTCCATACCTGCCTTGGGTGGTCCCCAGTGTGGCGCACAAACTCATTGACACTCTATCTTGCTGGAAACTGGAGTCTCGGGCAAAGAATCGTCACAAGAAAAGGAAGGGGCTTTGTAGCAGCTGACATGTGTCATGCATGTGTGTGTACACATACTCATGTGCATGTTCCCGTGTGCACATGCAGGAACGCACATATGTATGTGCATGTGCACACATATACATGGGATGTACGTGCACGTGGAGTTCAGAGGTTCGTGCTGGCTGTCTTTCTTATGTCTCCACCTTCTTTTTTAAAAATATTTTTATTTATTATTGTGAGTGTGTGTCTGTGAGAGATGGGGGGCACTATGTGTCCCTGTGGAGCCCAAGGGTGACTTCGAGAATCATCGTGGATTGTTCTATCTCTTGGTTTCGCTCTGGGGCTTCCCAGACTCCGCCTTCCAGGGTTGAAAGAACAGGTTGCCTGGCGTTTTTAACATGGGATCTGTAACTCAGATCCTTCTGCTTTTGAGGCAGAGTCTTAACCCTCGGGCCATCTCTCCAGTCCCCACCTTGTTTTCTGAGACAGGGTCTCTCACTGAGACCAGAGCTCACTAGCCGATGGCAATGGCCCTGTCTCTGCCTCCCGGCGCTGAGCTCACAGCCAGGCACTGATGTGCTTGGCTTTAACCCGCTGCTGGGGATTGAACTCAGGTCTCACGTGTGCCCAGCAAGCTCTGTACCCACTGAGCTGTCTCCCCACCTGGGCTAAAACCACAGGCCCCAGAGTCTTGGGTCCCACCACTGTCCCGCTTGCTGGCTGTACATGACAGGCGACTCAGACTCTCTGAACCTCCATTTCTTCTCTGTGAGTCAGGGTAACGGCTGGAGCCTTCCAAACAGGAACAGGTTCCTACCCCCAGAATGCGGCGGATGCCCGACAAATGTCAGCCCACGGGGTGGCGCGTGCGGGAACACAGCTGCCCATGGAGTTCTCCTTCCTTCCCCTTTCCATGGGGAAACAGGGTCCCCGCTTCCTTGCAGAAGGACGCAGCCTCCCACAACGAGGCCCACACAGAGGCCGGCCAAGCCCTCCCCGCAGCCAGGGAGGCCGGCCAAGCCGACCATGAAGCCGGGCGGCGGCGTCCGGAGGATGGGCCTGTACTATCGGTGCGTGCCGGCCACCATATGGCTCCTCCGGGCTTTTCTTTAATTACATCATAGCAGATGGCTGGGATGAAAGGCCAGGAAGCGGTGCACTTTGTATTTCCGTCCTTTTTCTTGAGATGTGGGGAGATAAATGACAATGGGCAAGGGAGGCGAGCCGGGAGCTTGGGGCCGCAGTGAGGGGGCCCTGTGCTGGAGTTAAGGGGGAACTCGGGGATCGGAGGTTCTTCCTGGGCAGCAGGACAATGGGCAGAAGGTGACTACTGCGCTGGTCAGAAACTGGAGGGTGTTCCGTTCCTGTGCCCCCTCACCCGTCTGGAATCCCTGTGTCTTTCTTTCCTTTTTTTCCTTGACATTTTTCTATGTACTAATTTAGTGTGCGTGCATGCGTGTGTGCGTGCGTGTGTGTGTGTTTGTGCGAGTTCCAGGAATCAAACTTGGGTCATCAATTTTAGCAGCAAGCACCTCTTGAGCCATGTTGCCGGACCCCATCCCCCCTTCTTGACCCAGGACGTGTATGAAGGGCCATCGCGGCCCACAGAGAATGGAGAGAAACCCAAGGAGACTGTGTGTGCCTTGGATCCTGAGCCACGCCCAGGAGCTGAAGAGAGTACTGTATGTTGACTCACACACTCCATAGGTGCAAGTCAGCTTCCTGAGCTCGGGACTCTTGAAGACCAGGAGCAGAAGCCTCGAGGCTGTGACTGGAGGTGGGGGAGGGGAGACAACGATCTTCTCTGGGTGATTCTGCTCTGACAGTCACTCGACAAACAGCTGGCTTGGGAGCAAAGAGGATCTGTGACCCCAGTAGCTCCATGTCTCTGGAGCAAAGTTAAAGGAAGGGGCCTTCGAGATGGAGGAGGGGGGCAAAAAAATGTGGGCACCTCTAGGGACGTAATCTCTTTAAGCCATGACGTCTCACTGGTTAATGGGTACAACCATGATGTTAGCGTCGTTATCAAAGGATCTATGTCACCTTCCTGGATACCCAGAGAAAAGGCATTGGGCAGCAAAAACTCCTTTTATTCTCGGCAGCTTATTCCAAGAGGAAAACCTGCACCCAATATATATATTAACACGGCTGTGGATATTTTGATATAGTAACACTCGCAATCAACCTTGCATAGTCAACACCGACATTTCCACTTCTAGAAGGGAAACTGAAGCACTGGAGAGATGGATGGCTCAGGGGGTTAAGACTGTGCCTTGAAAGCAGGAGGACTTGAGTTCAGATCCCACATAAAAACACCAGGCGGAAAATGGCTACGGTCTGTACTGCCAGCCCTGCAAGACAGAGCCTGGGAAACTCCAGAGCAAATTGTAAAGGAGATTGAGCAATCCAGGATGATTCCTGATGTCACCCTTGGGTCTCCACAATGCCCTCTGATACAGACACATGAGTGCACACACACACACACACACACACACACACGCACACACACGCACACACACGCGAGCAAACAAAAAAACCTAGAAGAGAAACTGAGGCACAAGAGGCTGCACCGCCTCAGAGGATGGTGCCAGCACAACAGCACTTTCTGATGCTTCATATTCAGGCGAGATCCACGTGTTCCCAGAATGCCCCCTTCTAGCCTGGGCTCCCCTTTTCTTGGCATCTTCCCAGACGGTCTCCTGCGTAGCCTTCTCGTACCAGGTTTCCCGGCAGCTAGTTCATGACCAAACCAAGATGCTCCTGGGGCCAGCTGGTCCCTGGGCTGGCCTCTGTGCTCCACTTGGGGGTCTGCGAGCTGGACTAAGAAGTTTCCATCCTGACCTGCAGGCTTCCTTCCAACCCCCTAACCCCGAATCTGGAGGAGAAGCCCTTCTTCCCTCTTGGGGGAGAGACTCACTGGGGAGAAGCCCCACCCTACAGCCCCATCTTTCACTCAGTTCCTGACGTCGCTTCTCCTGCTAGCTCCGAGTGAGCTCAACCCTGTCCAGCCCACTGGGAACTCGGAGAACAGTGTGGCCAAGTGAGGGGGCGCAGAGACACGCCAGCCGGGTCCTTGCTCATGTGACACATGGCTTCTCCACGGCTCACATGAAAGGGAGGAAGAGAGGGTCCTTGGTGCGGGCCAGGAACCAGGTGGAAACAGGTGTCTCACCCCAGCTAGTCAGTGGAAAAGGTAGGATTTGAAACCAGGCAGGCAGGTTTTACCTCGAGATCTGGGTGGGGATCTCGGCTTCCCAAGAAGCTGCTGGCTTGATCTCTACCCGACCCATGAGTGTGACCTGCTTGGGTTCTCATGGGGCATTGACTTCAAGATAATAGGTGACCAGATGTCCTAAAGCATAAGGTGGGCTGGGGAAGCAGTTGGGCCGCTGAGCGCTTGCCTGGCATGACACACAAAGCCCTGGGTTCAAGTCCCAGCACTGCATAAGTCGGGCATGGTGGCTCATGTCTGATATCCCAGACCTTGGGAGGTAGAGGCAGTGAGACTGGAGTTTGAGGCCATCTTCAGCTATAGAGGGGGTTCAAGGGTAGCCTGGGCTAGATGAGACCCTGTCTCAAAATAAGAAGCTAAAGCGTCTCATGGTCCCGAAAACTTCAAGGATTCCCACACATGTGATGTAACAGCCCAGAACCCTAAACATGGTGTTCAAGGCTCCTGGGACCTAACCCTGCCCTCTGTGTGTGATTCCGCCTGGATCTGTGGTTCTTTCAACTGCAGAACTTCTGCTCCTTACAAAATTTTCCTTCTCTTTGGCAAGACCTGCCAAGTCAAAGGTTGTTCCAGGGGAAGCCCTCTGTGGTCCCCAGCAGTGGTAAACCACCCACCAACTGCCCCTGGCTTCCACCTCCTAGGATCCCTGGCAGGGCACACAGGCCCCCTGCCATCTAAGCTGAAGTCTGTGCTAGGGGTTTCTCTGTACACCCACCTGTACTTCCTAGTCTAAAGCAATGCAAGACAATGCCTTTAGGAGGTGGTTGGGGTATAACGAGGGCTCAAAGTCAGTCAGACCTAGTTCTCGATCTATCTTCCGTTTGCCAGTTATGCAAGCTGTCTGCTATTCGCTACTTGGCTCTGTAAAATGATACAGGTCCCCTTGTTCAATAAGGATTAAGTCAGAGTATGTTTGTGTGTGGAAATAACAGCATGTATTTGCGACACACACACAAACACATGAGATTCGTTCTCATCTATTGAGTATAGGTATTGTTAGTTGAGTTGCTTTCTCTCTTGGTTGGCTCAGAGTTCTCTGAAAACAGAGAACGGACTATTTAATTCATTCCAATGAATTGACACTTGCTGTTGGCAGTCTCTGTATTTCTTTAGATGGATGAAAGAATGTGTGGGAGCCCAGAAGGATAGAGTAAGGGATGGATGGATGGATGGATGGATGGATGGATGGATGGATGGATGGATGATGGATGAGTGGGTGGGTGAAATGATGGATGGCTATATTGATGGGTGAAAAATGGATGGGTGGATGGAGGATGGATGGGTAGGGCAAATGCATGGGTAGGTGGACAGATGGAAAATGACAGATGGATGGACTGACGGATATGTCTGCGCATGTGACTCTTTATGTTTATCAGTTCTAAATGCCTAGGAAGTGGTTGGTGAATAACAGGTGCTCAACACTGAGTTCCTTAATGACGGGAGCGCAGACTGTACTCTCAGCCACAGTGTGGCTGTTGTCTGGTGTGGAAGGAATGGAGGAAACCTCCCATCTGACGCGCAATTAATTCCCTTTGCATCAGCTGCTCTCGGCCTGGCGCCCCCTGCTGGTGGCTGAATGAAGCACCACCACCCTGACAGGTGGTCCACCATCCAATTTTCTTCCTGTTCATTGATTGGCCTGATTCACTCGGGACAGACGAGGTGGCTCTTAAGCCTATGTGTCCATCAGCATTCTTGAGGCCACCTGGGAGAAAATTCTAGTCTCTTCTCAAGTAGAAATGCTGCTTGGGGGGTCAGGCAATCTTCCCCAGCTTGCAGGTGATTCCGTGAAGAGGGGGTGGGGGTGGGGGCCACACAGGATCTGGGAAGCTGTGGAGATGCTCCAGGGCTGCCTTGGATTTCTCCACTGGTGTCCACAGGACGAGGGGACAGGTGGTGGTGAACAGCCAGGCGAGGGGGCGGCGTCTGCCCCCACTCCCAGCACTTCGAAAGGTAGAAGCGGAAGGATCAGGAGTTCAAGGCCAGCCTCTGCCGAGTTAGTGAGCCAGAGGCCAGCCTGGATTACAGAAGACCCTGTCTAAAAACAAAAACAAAACAAAAAAACCCAGGATGTGCATGGGAGAGGGTTGCCATAATTTGCCAACATATTGCCTATAAATTCACAGCAAAATGGCTTATGAGTGGCTTTATTCTGGCTTACAGTTCTTCCTTACAGTTCTTAATCCACCTGGCAGGAGAGCTCAAACCCACATCGGGAGCTGAGGGAACTAGCCACATTGCGTGCACAGGATTGCTGAGAAAGGAGCAAGCACCTTCGTCAGGCAGCGTGTCTGGCCAAGTGTGCTGGAGAATGCCAGCCTGCTGAACCAGCTCCCTGCATCTTATCCACCGGCCCAGGGCACAAGTCCTACCTACTGGGTCTTCCCACGTCACTCAGTCTCCTGCAGGCTTGCTCAGGGTCTTACCCTAGCTGCAAACTCTTCCCATATATGCCCAGGGCTCAACCTTCAATTGTCAGGTCGACACCCATATCTAACTAGCACAGGGGAGGGAGAAGCTGTGATTTGGACTCGGAACACCCGGGCTCCAGATCCCAATTCTGCCCCTTACCCTCTGTGCCTTCACCTTCCTCCAGAGGATACCCATGTAGGATCCATGAGATAGGCAAGACGAGCCACTTGGCCCCCAGCTGGGCACATGGGAGGGCACCAGCGAACCCCGAAGGAGAGCGCATTGCTTAGTAACGCTGCTTCCACACCTTCCTGCTCCTCCTTTGCACAGAGGTGAGGGCCGAGGACTTGATGTCCCTAGAACACGAATCGAAGGATCGGGATTGCCTATTGCGGGGGGCGAGAGGGGGTCCTATCCCTGTCTCACAGCTGTAGCTCTCTCGCCCGTCGCCTAGGACGCCACAGGTCAAGTGCATCTTTGACAAACATCTAGAAAGGATGTAGCCTTCCCTGCCTGCAGGTCTGTGGCCCAGCAGATTCAACCAGCTATGTGTAGAAAACACCCAGACAAACAACAGCAGCAAAGCGTCATGTGGGGCCGATGGGAGGGGGGAGGCCTGACCCGCACCACATAAAAATCCAGGCGAGGTGGCGCCATGCGTCTTGTGATCCCAGCTCAGATAGGACAATCTCTGCCGCTGGATGACCAGTTGGTGTGGGGGAGGGGGAGCAAGGTCCAAACTGCTGAGCTCCAGGTTCCTCGAGAAACCTCACCTGCAAAGCTAAGGCAGACAGTGAGGGAGGAAGACGCCTGACCTGACCTCAGCCTCGGGCTTCCCGCCACACATGTGCATGTGAACACACACACACAGACAGACATACAGAGACACACACATATAAACACATACGTACATACACACAGAACACAGACACATACATATACATAGACACACACATACACAACACACACACACACACACACACACACACACACACACACACACACACAGCAGGCCCAGACTGAGCAGAGGTGTTTTCCTCGCCGTTCTCCCTGCAGTAGGAGAAAACAACCTTCCACGGAGCACTGCAGCTGTGTTAAGTCCCCAAGTCAGCTGAGACACTGGAAGGCCCGCGGGAGATTGTTCCATGGCACCCCAGGGACCTGAACTTTTGTGGGACCAGTTCCCTGCGGACGCTGAGAGACAATTCATGCTCATTAGATACAGGTGTCAGCTTGACAGCTGTGGGCACATCTGTGAAGAATTATAGTTAATTGCAGGCCCTGAGCAACTCTGCAGGAGATCGCCTGACTGATGAGGGGGCACCCGGCCCGGACTGGGTGGGGCCATTGCCTGTTAGGCGGATAAGATGAAGGGAGCTCTTCCGCACTTTGGTTCCTCAACATACTTTGTCAGTCTTGCTGTGTGGCAAGAGAGGTTTGCCCCTCTCTCAGTGGCATGATCCGTTCCCTCGTCCTCTGCTGTGGACGAGCTCTCCTGCCAGGCTGGACTATGACCTGTAACAGAGAGTCATAAGCAGGAATGCAAACCCTTTGCCCCTAAGCCATTTGGTTGTGACCTTATCAGTCGCATGCAGGCAAACTTCAAGACAATATACCAATGATTTATAAGAACTGGTGCTTCGTGGAGATAAAGTTAGCCCCCAAATTAGGACTTGAAAAGATTGAGGCACCCCCTCCAATTCTAGTCTACGTTCTGACAGACTCCCTGTCTGGAGTCTCTGCAGCCCCATACTCTGACATATTCTGTGGCTGGTGGCTGCCTTCTCTGGGCCACTGCACACTCTTTGGAGGGTCTGATGATCTCCCACTCATGCCCCGGTCTGCTGTCTTGCAGGTGGCAGCCTTGTCCCTTGAGGCCTGATGGCTCAGAGATTTTCCAGTGCCTGTTCTCCGAAGACATCTCCAGAGCTTGCACCACACACTGCTCATCTCTCTCTCTCTCTCTCTCTCTCTTCACACACACACACACACACACACACACACACACACACACACACACACGGAGGTGGAGTTGAGGTCAACGTCAAAGCCTTCAGCGAGCTGATCCCACTCCACCAGACTCTGGGAGCTGAGACACAGCAGGATTAGCCAGCAGCCGCCGGGGACCCTGAAGAACCCCCTTCATTCACTGTCACCAGAGTCCTCTGGGAGTGCTCGAAGGGAAGGACAAGATGTAAGAAGATGGGACCAGCTCCCATGTGTCCCCTTGCTCGGGAATCCAGTGACCTGCGGCCTCCTCGCTCTTGACTTCTGACAAGCCCTGGACTTTCTCTCTGGTCTCGCCAACTCCCTCTTCCAGGAGGTGTGGACTACTGACACCCCCACCCCCAGAGGCACATCCCTAAGAGAGCTGGGAAAGCTACTCCTCCCCACCCCTGTGCCCCTCCGCAGCCCAACAGCTCAGCCCTGAGGACCAATCCGGAATGATCCCGCCATGGCCAAGCTCTGGTTCAAGTTCCAGCGGTACTTCCGCCGGAAGCCCGTGCGCTTCTTTACCTTCCTGGCTCTCTACCTGACCGCTGGGAGCCTCGTCTTCCTGCACTCGGGCTTTGTGGGGCAGCCCTCTGTCCCCCAGAGCCAGGCCGGCCCTGCGGTGGGGAACCCACCTGAAGGTGGGGAGCTGCTGCCTTTCTTGGGTGACATGCACCTGGGCAGAGACTTCCGGGACACAGAGGAGGTAGTGGCCAGCATCACCCGCAGGTATGGACCCTCCCTTAAGGGCAAAGACCCCAGTGAGAGAGCCAAGCTTGGAGACTACGGGGGAGCCTGGAGCCGAGCCCTCAAGGGAAGGGTCGTCCGGGAGAAGGAAGACGAAAGAGGTAAGAGACCCAGAGGGGCTAAGGGGGGAGAGGAACGTAAGGGGACATACAGTCAGCCATTGCTGCGTTGACCCAGCTGCCACCACCAAGTTCCAGCCACCTGGATGGAGTCATTCCAGGCGGGGAAGAGGGAGAGAGAATTGAGCTCAGAGACATGAAGTGACTCGTGCAAGGTCACACAGCGTGTTGGCCATTCCAACCTCACATCTGTAAGGGTTCAAAGCTCAGCTTCCAATCCCTAAAGCTTTACATGTCTGTGAACAATCCTAACAGCCAGCACTTAGAGTGCTGCATGTTGGGGGCAGAGGTGAGCACTGTAGATATGCGCTGACCACATAAGTCAGCGCGGCAGCTGCTCTTGTGTTTGAGAGTTGACCATCCAGCTGGGCAGGGTGCCACCTGAACTGGGGAGAGGGTGAAGCAGGAGGAGTTTGGAGGCCAGCTTGGGCTCCATAGTGAGACCCTCTCCCTGTCCCTCTCTCCACAAAGGCACCTAAGAGCCCAGGGTTAAGGGGTGACTTGGGGTCCCGAGATGTTCCTTGGCAACAGTTCTCCAGGACCAACATCGCCCCTGGGCACATCTTGTTTCTCTCTCGACCTTTGATACACAAGAGCTTTTCATTCTGTTTATTTCCCAAGGTTGCACAAGGTCTGTTTAAGAGACTTGAAGGACAGCGCTTACGTCGCATGCATGAAGCCCTGGGTTCCAATCCCAACTCTTAATAAATCTGGCAGCGGATCCTGGCATAGGGGGAGGGGAGAGAAGGATGGAGCCAGGAGGGTCAGAGGTTGAGGATCATCCTTGGCTACATAGAAAGTTCGAGGAGGCCAGCCTGAAATAGAGGGCCTGTCTCAAAAGCAGATATGGAAATAGAGGTTTGGAAGGTAGAGACACAGGCTTAAAGCTATGCAGCAGCAGGTGGGCGGCCATGTTGGGGTTTAGCTCAGACCTATCCGTTCAGATGCTGGGTCTCTCTGAAGGAATCTCCAGCTGCACTGTTCATGGCAGCAGAGTGCTGAAGAATCAGTCACCAGAGGCCCATGAGATTTAAATAGATGGGGGATAGGGAATTTATATATATATAAATTCTGGATGGAAATAGTGGCAGTTGGCCTGTCTGGTCCTGGAAGCCTGGATAACCCTAGAGCAAAACAATAAAGAGGTAGAATAATCCAGGATGACTCCTGATGTCACCCCAAGGTGCACGCACACACACACACACACACACACGCACACACATACAAATTCTCTCTCTCTCTCTTAAGTGCACTATTGTATAAACACATAAAGAGAGATTAAAACAGGTAGAAGTATGACTCCAGATAGGTAGGAGAACTGGAACTTCTGTTCAGTGCACAGGAAACCATTTTCCACCTTCAGAAAGATTCACAGAGGGTCCCAGCTGAGCCTGACTCCAGATCTCTCTGGAAGCCCCTCCCTGGCCACCTTGGAATTCCCCATGGCTCTGCCCGCTCCAGAGCCCAGCACTGGGCCGGAGGAACCAGAAGAGGCCGTGGGGGGCAGGGAGGGAGGCAGGAGGGGGAAGCTGCTGGGGGGAGGGGCGGCTGGTTCCACCCAGGCTCTGGCTCGTCCCTCCAGGCCTGTTTGTCCAGCAAGCCTCACAGTGAGTGGGTCCCTTGGTGGCAGTCTTGAGCGTTCAGAGGGGCGAGGGTCTGGGGAGCGCCACGTCTATCTGGAGCACACAGGGGGCCGCTGTGGTGTTAGGGGAAGAGCCCGTCTCTCTTGGGAGTGAGATACAAGGGTTTGGTTTGCAGAAGACACATCATGACATCTCTTTCCACCTTCTCTACCAAGTTCCATGCTACTCACGCCAAACACCACCGGGTCCCTAGTAGACCCCAGAGTTCCCCATCAGCCTGTGCCCTAAAATGTTCCTCCCGTGGCCACCTCCACAGCTCGCTCCTCTGCACCCCTCTGTCCTTCATGTTCGTCTCTGTACATGTAACCGGCTCTTTCCAACGAAATGCTCTTCCCCTAGTGTGGCTCCTTCCTTCCTTTCCACTGAGTCTCAGCTCAGACTCTATCTCTTCATAACCCCCCCTCAGTATATCCCAGGTGGCCCTACTCCATCCCAAGCTACAGCCACACTCCCTGGCTTTATGCGTCCCAACGCTAGGCACCAGCCGAAGGCTGTGTCTGGTCTTGCTCTCTGAAGACAAGAGTGTTTCTGTCCTGGTGGGCTTCATCTTGCAGTACCAGGACAGCCAGGTGTCTGACTGATGGGTGGGGCGATGGGATTTGGAGACATCGCCACAGGGGACCTCCTGGGGTTGCTTTGCCTCTCCTCTGCATCTGGTTTTGTCCACTTACAAGACACCATCCCTTCCGGGTTTGCACACAGATCGCTTCTCTCTGCACTGTCCTGGCTGGGGGTCCGTACCCAATATGTACAACAACACCCCTGTAGGGTGTGGGGGGATCAGATGCAGTTAGACTTACAGAGCCAGGGACTTCCAAACCAACAGCCAACAGGAACTGTTGAGGTGGGGGAGACACACGCCTGAATCCCACTCAACACAGCAAGTATTTGCAAATCCCACTCAACACAGCAAGTATGTGCAAATCCCACTCAACACAGCAAGTATGTGCATGACATATTCCAAGTCATCTACAGGTGAGCAAGGCTGTGTGGGCTCTGGTGGATGCTATGCCACTGTGAATACTTGAGGGGACCTGGGACCCCAAAGACCGGGGGTGCTCAGCTTCCGTTGCTGTTGATGGTTGCTAAGACTGTTAGCTGAGCACCTGTTTCATACCGGCCGCTCCTTGACTTGCTCTTCACAGTCAAGAATGAGATGGTCTATGGCAAATGTGTGTCTTAGCCTTTCTGGCTCACAGAGACGGTCCCTCAACAGCGGCTCTTGCTGTTGGCAGTAGCTGCTGTCTATTGAATGGTCACCGTGAGCTAGTCCATGGGCTTCATGATCCATTGCCTTATTTCATTATCACAACTCAATAAATTAGAAGCAGTTTCGCACATGGTGGAAGTGAGTTCAGAAAGAGTTGGCTCACCCCAAGTCACAAAGGTAGAGAGCAAGGGGGAATGGGGAGGTTAGGGGGGGTGGACTGGGATCTCAGACAAGGGTCAATGACATTCGAGGCCAGTGAGCCTTTCTCGTATCCATGCTGGTCAGCCGCCTTCTTCTCACAGCACCGAGAGCTTATATATTTCATGGACCACGAGACTAGACGAGAAAGGGCATAATAATGAAGGTGTCCAACCTCAGGGCTCTGGGCAGGAGGCCACTTTGGAACTGGGCGGTGTTATGAAGGAAATACAAATATGATCTGCCCTTGGTGAGCTTGTCCAGGCTTTGGTGAAGAAAGATGGAATATTAGATTAGCGCTAACAAAACAAAACACTGCTCTGACCTGTTGCCCAACATTGCCTGCTTCCCTCCACCAGGCTGGAGGGGGCTGGACTGGCGGCGGCTGCCGGGAGGTGGGATTTAAAGCTATAGAAAAGTCAGCACCCAGAATCCAGGAGCCGGGAGGGGAAGAGCCACAACCGGGCAGGAAGTGAACCCCTCTGTACACTCGACATCTTCAATGTGCCAGGGACTTGACTGACTCCTTTATTTCTCTCGACCTCGGGGAAACTGGAGCGAGGAGCCCCCAAAGCAGGGTTCAAATCCCAGCTCTGAAACCTGCAGGCTGGGCAACCTTGGGACAGGTCCCTTTGCCTGTCTGAGACCCCATTTCTCTTGAAGACAAAAATCATTGATGTGAAGTGGGATGGAGCATTCACAAGGGTCAAACGAAGTGTGTGTTGAATGTGCTAGGAGCTACTGGGGACATTATTAGCATATTGCTGCCCATGACCTCTGGTCAACAGATGGTCCCTAACTGCATCTAGCCAGAGAGAAACTTGGGCACGGAGAAGTTAAGGAACATGCCCGAGGTTGCCCAGCGCCAGAGAAAACAATGCTGTATTTGAACCTGAACCTTAAGCACTATCTCTCTGGCCTAGAATATTCTTGTTCCAGTTCACCCTGTAAGGGGCACTTGATATATCTAAAGGTCACATAGCTGGGCCAGGACTGAGCCAGGAAACAGAACTGGTTTGAAGTCAAAGCCAGTGCTGTTTATGTCCCTCAGGTTACAGCCTCCAGGGACGGTGGCACCCAGGGCATATTTTGTTTTTCTCAGCCCTGCGCACACCAGAGGGCTGTCATTTGCTTACCAGTCCATTTCACAGACTGGCACAGTGCCCAGAGGAGTCCTTGCCTGCTTAACAGATGTGCTGGCCAGGCAGAAAGGAGGGGCAAGCTGGCTGCTGTAGTTTGCCTTCAGGGCTGCTGGTAAAACCACGGCAAAATGGCATAAGGGAACAAGGGGTTCATTCTCTCTTTTGATAGTCTGGTTACTGTTGCTTCTCCAGCTTAGGGGGAGAAGGGACACCAAGACCAAGGGAACTAGCCACATAATATCCACGTAACAGCTGAGAGAGGGACGATTCTCATTTGCCAGACCAACATGTCTGGCTAAGTGTACACAAGGATGCCGATTCTCTCAAACCGTTCCCTCATTGTGTTCACCTGCCAAGTGATTAGTCCTACCCACCACGGGGTTGACCTTCCTCATCAGCTAGACAATCTCCTGCAGGTTTGCTCTGGGCTTAACTCAACTACTAGTTCTCTACAAATGTGCCCAGAGCTCAAACCCTCAACCACTAAGTTGACACCTGTATCTAACAAGGTGCCCTCGGCCGTCTCCTCCTGTTAGAAGATGCATCTGCAGAAGGTTGGGGGGTCAGCTCCATGTCAAGGCTGTGCCGCACTTCAGGCAGGATTCTTGAGTCTTCTTTCAGAGAGGTTAACCCACCTGCCCGATGTCACACAGCAGTTAAGAGGCCAGTTCTGTGACAGTCCAAGCCTTCTACTGTCAACCACGGGGCCACAATATCGCCTTGAAGTGTACGATCCCAGCTGGGAGATGGCTTTATTGGTACAGCGCTTGCTGCTTGAGCGTGGAGATCTGAGTTCGATGCTCATGGTCCACACAAAAGAGCTGGGTGTGGCAGTGTGTTGAAATCACAGCTCCAGAGAGATGGGGACAGGAAAATCCTGCAGCTGGGTTACATGGGGCGGAGGGGGGCAGGCCACCCATGTGTGTCTCAAAAAAAAATAGAAAAGCTGATGGTGCTTGAGGACCTCCAAGATGGTACTCTGGTTTCCACATATGTACTTGCACACACACGTACATACACAAATGTACTTGCACATATACACGCATGCACATACTTGCACGTGCACACATGTATGTGCAGACATATCTATACACACATATACATGCACACGTGCACATGCACACACATAAATGCACACACGTGGGCATGCACATGCACACACACTACACAGGAACACACATGCATGCACTCAAGCACATATCATTTATGCATTCCATACTCATAGCACACACTGCATCTCACATTCCCATCATGTCTCTGGCTAGTCACATGACTGTCTTCTTACAAAGACACCAGCCACACTCAGCTTCCAATTCTGCGCATCTTTGCCTGGACACAGGGAGCAAAACACAGTTCAGGGGACACAGTTCAGCCCGAAGCGCCCCTGGCAGAATTCAGTGTCCACCTGTCGGATGGAAAAGTCCTGGAACTCCAGTTCTGTTCTGAGGCTGGGGTGAGGTTGGCCTTGAGATTTGAAACCAGCTCTCGTTGCTTTCAGGACAGTGTGATGCCATCTGCTGTGGCTCTGTCTGCAAAGAGAAACCAAAGCGTTGTACGCACGAGCTCGTGCTAAGCCAGCCCATAGCAATCACCTCCACTGGAGGGAAGGACACTTCATGAGAAGAATAATGGGAGCAAAAGAAAACAGTAAAGAGAGAGAGAGAGAGAGAGAGACAGACAGAGAGAGACAGACAGACAGACAGACAGATACAGAGAAACCCACAGCACTGAGAGGTCCCCCAAATCCACCTAGACCAAGCCACTTTGCTGATCAGTTGTATGAACTTGGCCCTGGGTTCCCTTCACTCGGCCTGTGTGCACCTGAAGAAATTCTGCTACCACAGCAGAATTTGAAGCCAGGTCTCTGAGAAAGTGGCCGACTGTCACCACAATGGTGCGTTTGGACTATAAACCTTCAAGAGCAGGACTGAGAGCCCTACCTGGCTGTAACTTGCAGCAGCGGCTACGGGGGAGAGGGGGAATCCCAGCCCAGAGGAGACAGAAGAAGGGCTTAGTATTTCTAACCAGACTGATGATCTATTCTGTGCACCAGGCAGTGAAGGGTGACTTCACCCCATGTCCCCCAGACTCTCACTCAGGACTCTGAATCTCCGTCCTGTTGACAGTGAGAAAATCAAGTCACATGTTCCTGCAAGGTCTGCACGCCTGCTGTGGGGACCATTTCAGCTGGAAGCCTGGTCTGTCCAGAGTGAGGCTGGGGAGCCACAGCACTGAAAAACTGTTGCAGCTCGCCTGCATGGTTGCTGATCAATCACCATCAAACAGCTTAAGGGAACGGGGGGTTTATTTTCTCTTACAATTGTTATATAAAAGAAACTACTACGGTTCCAGTTCTTGGTCTAGCTTGACAGGAGAGCTCACACCAACACCAGGCCGAGGGAACTGGCCACACCATCTCTACATAACGGCTAATAGAGGGACGATCCTTACTTGCCAGATCAGCATGTCTGGCCAAGTGTGCACAAGGATGCCAACCTCCTCAACCAGCTCTCTTATTTTATCCAGGACCTAGTCCCACCCACCATAGGCTGGGTCTTCTCCATCAGCTAGACAATCTCCTGCAGGTTCGCTCTGGGCTTAACTCAACAACTAATTCTCTACAAATGCGCCCAGAGCTCAAACCCTCAACCGTCAAGGTGACGCCTGTGCTCAATCATGACAAAAACCCATGATCAGTGCCAGGTAGATGTGGCTCAATAGGACAGCACTAGCCCAGCATGCCCAAGGCCGAGGGTTCTATTCCCTGCTCCACAAACAGAAATCATTTCAATTCGAACACAGAACTTTATGTTTGGAGACAGGCCTGGGCATGGGTTTGGTCGGGGATCTTCCTGCCAGGTGAACTCAGAACCTTGCACCAGAGTGCCAGGCAGTATCACCAGACCACAGAAGTACCTCGGGGCCCCGGGGCTTCTGACGAGATGCCCTGCAGAACCCTTTCCCGGCCGTGGTGGAGCGGCGTCCTTCAGGGCTGAGATTCCGGGGTACAGTTGGGTAAGCAGACACAAGGAGGATCCCGCTGGTGACCAGTGGCTCAGGGGACACCATTCCTCCTTGGAAACAATCATTCTCCGTGGAAGTGATCTCCTCTGTCGTGTGAGGACGGTCAGGTGACCCGTGGAGGGTGATCTCCAGCACAGCTGACACATGACCACAGCGCCCTCCACCAGACCCGTCTCACTGTGAGAAGAGGAGAGAAGCCCCTCATATAGCCTGGGCAGCCAGAACTAGAGGAGGAAGGTGGGATAGAGCTTTGAGATTTTTCCTCTGTCATTTTTTTGGAAGGGAACCCCAGACCGGGCTGGATCTGTTACTGCCAAGTGGAGGGGCAGGAAGACTCCCTGTCCGGCCAATCATCACTCAAGGGCTGGGGAGAAAGGGTTAAAGCCTTTGCCTTGCGAGCAAAAGGACCTGAGTTCGGATCCCCAGATTCTACACAGAAATGCCAGGTCCAAAATGACAGCAGCCTGAGATTCCAGCCCTGTAAGGCAGAGCCTGGGAAACCCCAGAACCAAGCAATAAGGAATGGGAATGAAATTCCCAATGGGTCACTGTGAGGATTCATCGAGAGAATCTCTTATTGAAGTGAGACACAAATGATAAGCTGTTAAAAAGAAAGAAAGAAAAAAAAAACCACGAGCCTTACATAAACTGTGAAGTGCTATCTTTATGTATAAAGGTTCCTATTTGTTATAAAGCCAAGAAAATGTTCAGCGTTGATCCTGGTATACATCATTGAAATCATTCTGTGGATGGATACATTCACCTTGGTCCCACCAGAGAGACAAACTGTAAAGTACCTTTCCCACACTACGAAGGGCTTGTTTCATATCCCTCTCACTGGAACTCTGTTTCTCCTGCATGTGTGGCTCATTATCACAGCCTCACGCGCACAAGCATGTCATTCTTCTGGACTGGCATTTTGATCGACATAGTGGTACAAACAGGGCTGCCGTGGGGTCAGCTTGCATAAACTCTGTAGGCCAGTGTCGGGAAGTATTGAGGTGAGCGAGGATCTGGGTCTGGAGACGTCCAGCTCAGTTCACTTCCCAAGGGGTAAAGAAAGTGTCTTGGAGCTGAGGCGAGTACTCAGGGGGTTAAACCTTTTGCCTCGAAAGGATCCCAGGATCCCAAATAAAATGCTGGGCAAATATGGCAGTGGCCTGTAATGGTGGTCCTGGAAGGTGGGGCCTGGGAAACCCTAGAGCAAAGCAATAAGGAGGTGGAACAATCCAGGATGATTCACAATGTCACCCTTGGGCCTCCACAGTGACCAAGTGTGGGGACACATACTCAGACACACACACACACACACACACACACACACACACACACACTCGTGCAAGAAAAAGAAATGATCTCTGGGACTTTTGTAGAAGGAAAAGGGAAGCCCATGTGGCCACTGGGCAGGGCTTCATCTTGGGTGAGGTAGAGGTACCTTCTGGGTACATAGGAGTCCTTGGCACCCTTTGTCACTGGGGGACCCCTGGGCATGTCAGGAAAGAGTCCCTCCTGCCCCTGCCAGCCTGATGGTCTCCGCTGATTGGCCAAGGCTTGGCCAAGGCCCTGGGGTTTCCCATTCTGGTCTGGCCAGGGGAAGAATCAGCCCCGAGATCTCAGCCAGGACACACAGCCAGAGGCCCATGGCAGCTCCCTGGATGCCACGTTCCTGGCCACAGCTGCCTTTTCTTCTGTCCCCAAAGCCAAGTACATCGGCTGCTACTTGGACAACATCCAGAGCCGAGCCCTTCGGGGTGTATCCTTCTTCGACTATAAGAAGATGACTGTCTTCCGTTGCCAGGACAACTGTGCGGAACGGTAGGGTGCCCACGTTCCCAGGCATGTCCCTTCCAAACTCCTCTGGACCCCTGGGGTTCATTCCATGGTGCCCTTCGCCTTGCTGCAGAGGGTGTATCTGACATCAACACAGGACCACAGACAGAAAAGGGTTTGTACATGTGTGTTCATGTGTCTGCCTATGGGCGTACCTGTGTGCATGCATCTGTGTTTGTACACATGAGTATGTTTGTGTGCGTGCATGTGTGCACATGCATGTGTGTTTGCATGCATGTGTGTGTGAGTCTGTGTGTGTGTGTGTGCAGACATGCCTGTGACTGGGTAGGTTTGTTCTAGATGTATCTGAGTGAAGGTGTGTCATCGTGTGACTATGGCCAGGACTGAGTATGGAGTGTGAGGCCAGCTGTTTCGGGGGTGACCTTGATCCAACACCGATCACCTCTGGTCTATGTGGGCAGGAGGCTCTGTGCCATCTTACCTCAGTGGCTGGAGTTACTGGGATCGCCAGACTGTGTCACCATGTTTGGCTTAAGCTCTGCTTCTCTCGGATGAGAGTATCTACAGGTCTCTTCGTACCCTGCAGCTGTCAGCTCCCCAAGCCCCGCATCTCATCTCCTTCCTGGCCAGAAGCCACTGAACCCTCTCTGCCTCCTGTAGGCCCCTCCCCTTCAGCCTCCACCCTTTCAACATCTTGCTTCAGAATCTACAACACCCGCTGGACTCTCTCCTTGGGAAACAGGTCCCATTACAGAAGACAGACCCCCGGCCAAGAACCAAATTGAGTCTTTTTTTTTTTTATTCAATTGTGCATGCGTGCGTGCGTGCGTGCGTGCGTGCGTGCATGTGTGTGTGTTCGTGTATGTGTGTGTGTGTGTAGAACCACGGGCAAATTCGGGAACCACCACGGACTGCCTCAACCTCCTCCTTGTTTATTCCGCCCTACCAGGACCAGAAATGCAGGCCACCCCCGGCTTCCGCCCAGCATCTATACGTGGAGTCTAGGATCCAAACTCAGGCCCTTCTGCCTTCAAGGCAGAGGCTTAACCCTGAGCCACCTCTCCAGCCCCCAAGTCTTTTTAATTTAAAAGAAATTTTAATTTTTTTGCATATGTGTGTGTGTGTGTGTGTGTGTGTGTGTGTGTGTGTGTGTGTGCGCGCATGTGTGAATATCTCTGTGTGTGTGAGTGTATGGCTCATGAGTGTGTGTGTGTATGATTATGTGTATGCATGTGTGAGCATATGCATGTGTTGCTCATGAGTGTGCGCACATGAGTATGTGTGTGAGTTTCTGTGTATGTGTGTGCATGCATGTGTATGTGGTGTGCGTGTATTTGTGTGACTGTATGTGTGGGTGAGTGTGAATGTGTGTGATTGTGAGTGTGGATGTGTATATGCACGTGTGAGTGTATGTCAGTGTGTGTGTGAGTGTGCGTGTGTCAGGTGAGAGTTCTTAGGGATATAGAGATGGTCTGGTTTCTCCTTGGGTCCCCTAATCCCTGGGAATCCCTGTAATCTTTCTCCCCCCCCCCAGCCCAGCCCTGGTGAATGCATACCCCCACCCCTACCCCCGCCCCAGATCTTCCTTGTCCCTTGGGCAGGCCTGACCTCCCCGTCATCTCCCTGCCCCTTCCAGACATCTCTATCTCCCTTCTGAGGTTTCCCCACACCAGCTCCTGATGCCGTGGGTCTTCCTGCCTCCAGACAACCCCATCATGAGCCTCCTGACCTCTCCCCTTCCCCAGAGTCTCCCTGGTGGCGCTGCCTTTCCTGACAGTGACCCCCTCACACTCCACAGGGGTTACCTGTACGCTGGGCTGGAGTTTGGCGCCGAGTGCTACTGCGGCCACAAGATCCAGGCGGTCAACGTGAGCGAGGCGGAGTGCGACATGGACTGCAAAGGCGAGCGAGGCAGCGTGTGCGGTGGCGTCAACCGGCTCTCTGTCTACCGGCTGCAGCTGGCCCAGGAGTCAGCCCGCAGGTGTACGTGAGTTAGTCCCGACCCTCTGCTGCAGGCTCGCTCAGTGCCTGCCCATCACTCCAAGGCCACGGGGGTGGGGGGGCACCTCCCAGCCTCGCCCCTGCCCAGACGCTCTGAACATTCCCACCACCCCACGCACCCCCACTTCAGGGCTCCTTTCACTTCATCCATCCTCTTCCTCCCGAGCAGAGCCGCATCTGCATCATGACAGGGGCAGTCACTAAGTGACAGCCACGGTGACAGCCAGCCTTCTGTCCTTGTTGAGTGTGGAGTAACATGTATCTCCTTCACCAGGACTTGAGACAGGCCTGGCCTCCCAGCTGCTGGGGGGAGGGGGTTGGCAAGGCCAAGGCCTTTTGGGTTACAGAAGGAGTTCAAGCCAGGATGACACTTAGTGTGGTGCTGTGTGAGATAAAAAGTGGGAAGAAGGCTGGGGACGGGGTGTGGCTCAGTGGTAGAGCATTGGCTTGCTCTGCGCAAGACCTGGTTTCAATCCCCAGAACCACGAAAGAAAAGAAGAAGGTAAAGGAAAGGAAGAGGGAGGGAAAAGGGAAGGAGGGAGGGAGGGACAGACACAGCACAGCCCACTGGTATCACTCAGCTGCTCCCATCTGCAAAGGAGAAACTTGTCTCCAAGTGACACAGCCTGAGAACAGGGAGGGGGCTGGTTCAGACCCCCGGCTCTCCCAGAGAAGGTTCATCGGCACTTCTGGCTTCAGTCTTGTTGGGAAAACTCTTTGGTCTTCAAAATGTGGATGGAGGCGGCGGGCGAGCCCAGGAACCGGCCTCCCTTCTGTGCACGTCGTACCTTCTCAGGAAAAAGGAGTGACTAGTACCAGCTCATGAGCTCTGTCAGGAGCCTGCTGTGGGTCAGATCTTCAGCCAGGTCCAGCCTGGCTTCCTCTTCATTCTCCTTCCCCACGACTTTGTCAGGCCACTGTCACTAGCAGGTCTTAGCATGAGGATGCAAACGTGCCACACACACACACACACACACACACACACACACACACACGCACGCACACACACACATGTCGAAAAAGTCCACAGTGGGCTGGGGACTGGCCCAGGAGTTACAACCTCTGCCTTGAAAGCAAAAGGACCTCAGTTCGGATCCCACATGCCATGTCAAAATGTCAGGTGGAAATGGTGGTGGACTGTAATTCTAGCCTAGGAGGCAGACCTGGGAACCTCAGAGCAAAGCAGTAAGGAGGTAGAGCAATTCAGGATGATTCCTGATGTCACCCTTGGGCCTCCACAGGCACACACACTCAAGTGTCCTCTTGTACACACACACACTCACACACAAAAGAAGAAAAGTGAGTCTGCAAGAATCTCTTTGAGTCTGGTTAGTGTCTCCCCAACATGCCTGAGACACATCCCACCAGCAGATCTCATTAAAACACATGAATATATGGGATTTTAGTTTATCACTGGGGCTGGTCGCAGGATCACACACCCAAGACCAACTGTGCTCCTGTATGATTGGATGATGTACCTACCCCAAGTGTGCTATGGACGGCACAGTCAAGGACAGGGTTGGGCTGTGTAGAGACACCAGCCCACTACCAGGCCTCCCTCTCTCTCTCTCTCTCTCTCTGCCAACTTTTCTCTCTCCCTCTCTGTCTCTTTCTTTCTCTCTTCTCCCTCTCCCCCTCCCTCTCTCTGTCTCTCTGTCTCTCTGTCTCTCTCCCTTCCCCCCTATACACACACTATTGTGACCTCCATATATAATAACTTTCACAGATCATTGCAAGAGTTTTCAGTTCGTTGAGCTCTGACTCACGCAGGCAGCAGGAATCCGTCAGTGAGCAGTGTTTTCAAGCACAAACAGAGGGCTGGCTGCTGGAGAGAAGCCCCTGAGGATAGTGGGGATGTGGTTGCCCCCTGAAGCAGCTCACTAGCCTCCGTGCTGGTGGAAGGAACCTGGTTGGGCGCTAACTGACCAAAGCGTCTCTGTGCTGCCTGTGCTAGAGGTGACGTCATCGTCACTGAGTGGTGTTTGGGCCTCCACGGTCACTCTAAGTTGTCACAGAGCCAGGTGTGAAGCCTGAACATCTTCAGTCAGAGACTCGAAAGGAAAACCAGAGCCTTAGAAGTCTCGGGCGGTGTCCCCTGAGACTGGAATGGCAACATTAGGGGTAAGAAGGCAGGTGGTCGACCAGATGTCCAGCGGAGACTCCCGCTGGGCTCTGAGTTGGCGATATAGCAACAGGCTCCCTCCAGTTGAATGGGGACACTTTTGGCTTGGTATGCTGAGGCTGGTTGAGGACAAAGCAAGCCCCTCCCCCGAGAAAGTCTCCATCCTGGATCAGTAGACTCAAAGCCAGGGAGTGTGTGCCCACAGGGGGAGGGGGGAGGGCAGGGGAAGGGGAGATTCTGCCAAGGTCAAAGGGACACTTGATCTGAACCTCCTAAGCCCAGTTCAGGTAAAGAGAAAAATCTGCATGATTTTGCTGGACAGAAAAGGCCAGGCTTTGAGACAGTGCAGGGGTTAAAGCTCTTCCAAAAGGGCTAGAGTTCGTATCCCCAGATCCCACATAAAAATGTCAGTGGGCCTGGTGACCTGTTTATAGTTCTGACCCAAAGAGAAAGCGGATCTGTGTACAGAAGGGCACTTGAGTGTGCGCCAAGAGTAACATCAGGAATTATCCCGAATTGCTCTACCTCCTTATTGCTTTGCTCCAGGGTTTCCCAGACTCCACCTTCCAAGGCCAGAGTTGCTGGCTACCACCATTTCTGCCTGGCATTTTTTAACATGGGATCATGGGATCTGAACTCAGATCTTTTTGCAAAGACTTTACTCCATAAGCCATCTCCCCAGTTGGTAGGATCTGCTTGCTACATACATAACTCAAAAAGGGGCACCCTGCAAATTCACTGGTGCATGAACCACTTAGCATGGGTGCCATGTGATGGAGAAGAGAGCAAGCTCCCCTTTAATCACCATCCGCGGACCCCCCCCCCACACCTTTCTACCCTCCAGTGGTGATTCCCTGCATAAAAGGCTTCTCACTGGGTGGACTCAGAGGGGGCTTCTGATTCCCCGAAGGCTGCCCTGGTGTCTTCCAAAGTGGCGACGCACCCTCAGCTGCAGAGAACCAAGGTTGGCAGAGCCCGTGTCTGCAGGCGCACAGTCATTCTGCCGCTTTTCAAAAGCAACAAGACACAGACGCCCTCCTTGGCGGGATTACATTTGTCACAGCCGTTTTGCTAAATGTGTCAACAAGTGGAGCTCTCCTCGGGAGGGACAGGCGGATGGACGATCTGAGAATATTGTGGCTGTAGAATTCTGCTGAACTGGATGGGTGGTTCCCATGGGGGCTTGGGTGGCTGTCCATGGTGCCTTGAGTCTCCAAGCCCTTGCATGTCAGCCAGCCTTCCCCAGGGCTCAGCCATTCTTCCTCCCTCTCTCCTTTTCCTTCTTCCTCTCCCCCTCCTCTTCCTCTCACTCTCCTTTTTTCTCTCCCCCTCCTCTTCCTCTCCCCCCTCCCTTGCCCTCTACTTCTCTTTCCACCTGCTGAATAGCAGTTTGCAATCTGAAAACGCAGACCTTGGAGTCCTGCTTCCCGGAGCGCTGCGTGTGGTTGTTGCTTCTGGAAAGTCTCTGTCTTTACAGCCAGGTGGTCACTGGTATTGTCCGCACTTCTGTCACTGCTTCTCTGTCCCATGTCCTTGGATGGACCTGGACTGATTCCCAGATGTGCCTGAGACTCAATCTCACATCCACATGAGATGTCACGAGTTTCCCTGGGCAGGACCAAGGACTGATCATTAGGACAATCTTCCCTTCTGTGTCGCAGTGGGTACAGATGGCTTGTACGTCCCTAAGCAAAAATCCACGAAGGCAGAAAAAACACGGGAAAGGAGGGAGAGGGTCATGTAGACCTGTTCCGCCCTGACTCTCATTCCCCCAGCGTGTTGAACTTGTCCAAGCCACAGATTTTCCCTGAGCCCCGGGTGCCCTGTCTGTAAAGTGGGCGCTCCAGCCTCCACATCATGGGGAACGCCAAGAAAGAGAGAGTCCAGAAAATGCCCACGTGGCATGTACTGTGACCGCTGCCCCTTCCTTCTAATGAACCCCCGCCCTCTACTGTTAGCTCAGGAAGCATCCAATTCAAGGTGCTTGGATTCCCAATGCCCACAGGAGCCTTTGGAGATGCCGCCAAAATAGCCTGCTCGAATCCTCCTTGGGCAGAGACCTGTTCTGTGCAAGCATAGGCACCTCAGTGACTGGGGACAGCTTCCCACTCTGCAGCATGTCCCCTCCCCAGCTGGCCTAATTACCCACGGGTGGGGGGGTGACCTCTTTCAAACCAAGGAGACTCTTCAGTGCCTGCTCGGAGCTGGCGCCTGGTGACATTTGTCTCGCTGCTTTGCTTTTTTGTCAATCACCAGAACGAAGAAGGGACAAGACTCCAGAGAGTCTGGCGCTGTCTCTGGCCATTCTCTACCAGCCCCACCCCCACCCCGGCCCTGCTCCCCAGCCAGGAATGCAGACATGCCATCATGCTAGCAAAACACCCAAGCTGATGGGGTCACCCGCATCCCAGCCAGCCCACCAATGAAAGCCGACATTGTCAGAATGTAGGACACCGGCTTCTACCATCTGTGGACTCCCACTGTGGGGGGCTTTGGGAAGAGGCTCCTGAGAAATAAGCATGACTAGTATGGGGGGGGCGTCTTGGAATCCCACTGTGCTTGCATTTGAGCACAGTTCCTTCAGGCGAGAAAAGATGTTGTGAAGTAGAATTGGTATCTGAGATAGAGGGGCAGTTCCCAACTCTGATCCCCACTGGATATGAAGCCTAGAAAACAGTGTGGGGGAAAGGGGGTCTTTCTAAGTCTCGACTCTCTGCAGTGGTATCATGGTATCACTCACCCCATAAAAGGTAGCAAGGGTGAAGTGGGGTGCAAGGTGCTCCCCTTCCCCCAGACTAGTCTCACTTAACACTGGCCCCTTCCACTGGCCCCTGAGATTTTTCACAAATAAGGAATCCTCTTCTTACTGCTGTAAAACCTCTAAATTCTTCGTACTGCTGAAGGAGCCCCACATTTTAGATTCGGCAGGGAGAGTCAGGTGACCCATGTGTCCCCAGACTCCAGACATGCACAGGAAGGAGGGCAGCCATCGTGTGCATGCTCAGCCTCTAAATCACTAAGACACGTGGTAAAGTTGCTTTCAGAAACGACCCCCGAAGCTCCCAGATTCCTAGGAGACAGGCGGATCTTTCATCTGCTAGCTGAGAGGTTCTTCCACTACCCCTTCCACCAGCCATCAGGGTGCCCCGTGGCTCCACATAGCCTCTTCCACGAGTGGACAGAAGGGAGACCCCCCCCAGAGGCTCCCAGGAGACTGATCTCACTGGAACACTTCACCTGAAAAGTCTTCCTTTCTCTCCCCACCCTTGCGGTCTGGGCTTCTGCTATTC
Source organism: Typhlomys cinereus (assembly GCA_023101885.1). NCBI lineage: Eukaryota > Metazoa > Chordata > Mammalia > Rodentia > Platacanthomyidae > Typhlomys > Typhlomys cinereus. The sequence continues at coordinate 624,580 of JALPQD010000062.1, read as the reverse complement.
AGGAGTGTTAAAGGAAACTTCCTGGAGAAAGGCCAGGTGAGGGCCTCTCTGCTTCTCGCATCTTGTTCTCACACTCGGGACAGCAGACATTGTCATAGTTAGGCACAGGCGTCAACTTGACAATTGATGGTTTGAGCTCTGGGCACATTTGTAGAGAATTAGTGGTTGGGTTAAGCCCAGAGCAAACCTGCAGGAGATTGTCTAGCTGATGGGGAAGCCCCAACCCATGGTGGGTAAGACTAGGCCCTGGAATAAAATACATAGAGCTGGTGGAGAGAGTTGACATCCTTCTGTTCGTTTGGCCAGACATGCAGGTCTGGCAAGTAAGGATCGTCCCTCTCTCAGCCATTATGTAGAGATGGTGTGGCCAGTTTCCTTACCCCTGGTGTTGACTTGAGCTCTCCTGTCAAGCTGGACTACAAACTGTAACCAGACTGTCATAAAAAAATAAACCCCTTGGGGCTGGAGAGGTAGCTCAGGGGTTAAGCCTCTGCCTTGCAGGCGGAAGATCCTGAGTTCGGATCCTAGACCCCACGTATAGACACTGGGCGGAAGCGAGGGCGGCCTGCGCTTCTGGTCGTGGTCGGGCGGAGCCTGTGAATCCCAGGACAGAATAAACAAAGAGGAGGTTGAGGCGGTCCGTGGTGGTTCCCTAATTCATCTGTGGTTCTACACACACACATATACACGCACACACATGCACACACGCACAATTGAATAAAAATAAATAAATAAAATAAGCCCCTTGTTCCCTTAAGCCATTTGATGGTGATTTATCAGCAACCATGCAGGCGAACTGCAACAGACACAGAGGCATAACTTCCACTGCCCAAGCTGTCTTCATATCCCTCCTGAGTGGTCCACCCACCGAAGAGCAAAGAAGCGCGTCTGAGGTTAAAGACAGGATGGGTGGAGTTTCTGCAGATGCTTTGGAGGTAGGCAGGTGCCTGTTCTTCAGGAGAGGGGCACAGATTCAGAGCAGGACTCAAACTCAGCCCCTCTCCCTGACACTAGTCTTCCATTTCTCTGCCAGGGGGAGGGGGGTATCCTGAGCCCCCCCCCCAGGGCTTCTGACTGACCCCAGACCCTGGGCCCGAGGCTGCACCAGGCCAGAGCTTCTCTGTGGAGTGCTGGCGACTTGGTGTGTGACAGTTCCTTGTTTGAGGACTAGGGGGCTCTGCAGGGCACGTGACCCCGTGGCCCAGCCCTTCCAGTGCCAGAGAGGCTCTGAGAGCTTGTGGGGATCAGCGGTGGCCCCGACACTTCCTCAGAAGCTTCTCAGCAGACACGAGTCACTGCATGGTCCCCTTTCCATGCTGGGGTCCATGCTGTGCAGCATCCTGACCACCACTGACCACCACTGCCTCCTCCAGTCCTTCCCAGTGGCTTTTTCTGAGAGCAGCTTCCTTCAGAGACCCCCCTGCTGGCAGCAGGTCTTCAGGTTTTCATGGGCATACTCCTAAAACCTTGAGAGTGGGTTCAGGCAGACCCCTGTGGGTCTCCCTTCCTCCCTTCTTCCCTTCCTCCCTCCCTCCCTCCTTTCTTCCCTTCCTCCCTTCCTCCCTTCCTTCCTTTCCTCCTTTCTTTTTCTTCCTTTCCTTTTCTATTTCTTCCTTTTTCTTTCTTCCCCTTCCTTCCTCATTCCTTCTTCCTTTTTTCTTTCTTTCCTTCCTTCCTTTTCTCCTTTTCTTTTTACCTTTCTTGTTTTCTTCTTCCATGTTTTTCTGCTTGTGACAATATCTCATGTAGCCTAAGCTGGCCTTGAACTCACCACGCAGCTGAGGATAACCTTCAGTTCCTGATCCTCTCACCCCCGCCCTGTCTCCTAAATGTGGTGGGCACCACCACACCCGGTTTATTTAGAGCTGGAGAGCAAACCCATGATTTCATGCATTCTAGGCAAACACTCTACTCACCAGGCCACACCCTCAGTCCCCATCAGGGTTTCTGAGAAAGTAGAATATGCTGGTGTTTCCTGGATGCTCAACAAGTTACCACACAAGTGGGGACTTGGTCACTTGTTCTTGAGCTTTGGGGTTTGGTCCTGGTGGATGCGGGGAACTTTGCTATCTTCAATGGCTGTGCTTCCGGGAAGGAATACTCCACTCAAGATCCGAGCCGTTGAAGGCTTGGATGTAGCTCGGTGGTAGAGCACTTGCCTGGCTTTGAACAAGTCCAAACTGTGCGTGGCCCTGGGTTCAAATCCCAGCACTTCCAGAAGGCCAAGGCAGAGCCAAGCCTGACCTTAAATTTCCTGAACCTTTCAATACTTGCTATGTCTTGGAAAAGTCTTTCTCACATAAAATATGTGTTCTTTCTGGAAAAATTAGGTGGAGCTTTATAAAAGTAGAGAGAAAAACAGACTCACTGCCCCCGGGTCAGTTGGAGCTGTTTGTACACTCAGAACCAGTGGAATATGTGGTCGTGCACACACGCTAAGAGATTTCTCTTAAGGGATTGGCTCCCATGGCTGTGGGCGCTGGCAAGCCTGAGATGGGGGTGCTGGGCAAGCCAGACGCTGGGGCAGCCACTGTCCCGACCCAGTCTCTAAATGACCCTCTCCTTTCTAAGAAGTCTCCGCTCCTCTTCAGCTGTTTAGACGAGGCCCGCCCCCATTATTCAACATATTACTTCTGGTCAGACAATGATCTGTGTCACAGACAAAACGCCTTTGTAGCGTTTAGGCCAACATTTGGCCAAATAACTGGGTGTCATTGGGCTAGCCAAGCTGACCTAGAAAAAGCTATCCATCACACCTACCCTACTCTGCAAAAACACTGTGGTTGTTCATGTTATGTCTTTCTGGAAGCTTCCATCACTCCGTTTTTGGTTTTGTTTTTTAATCAAGATGAGCATCTCATGATATGTGGCGTGCTTAGTCTTACCTCTGGCTCGCCATCACATGCATCTTAAACATGGCTGGTGTGGCTTCCCTGGTGTGGGCTTCTGCATCTAAGTGCTTCTTTTGGAAAGGGGGAGCCCCAGCCTGGTCTAACAGCTCGTCTCTCTGTCTTGCTCTTCAGATGGAAGCGCCATCTTTCGAGGCTGTTTCCGCAGGCCCGACAACCTCTCCCTGGCCTTACCCGTGACGGTGGCCATGCCGAACATGTCCGTGGACAAGTGCGTGGATCTCTGCACAGAGAAGGTGAGCTCAAGGTGCTGCCCACAGCATCTCAGAGATATGCAGGTCCAGGGGGAGGGGCTGGCCCTAGAATGCAGAGCACCTGAGTAGCAGTTGGACCAAATCATTTATGGGTCCCTTTCTCAGCCTGAGATCCTCAGTGACTGACTGACTGTCCTTCCTGCCCAGTCAGGCTGTGATCTAGTTCTGAGTAAAAGCTCAGTGTTTATGAGTGTGTATGTGCATGCATGTGTGTGCATATGTGTGCGTGCATACATGCTTGTACATGTCTGTGTAAGAGCATGCATGCATGTGTGTGCATGCATGTGTTGTGTGTGCATGTATGTGTGTGTAAGTGCACATGTACATGTGTATGTGTGTGAGTGCATGGGTGTGTGTGTGTGTGTGCATGCATGTGTGTCCTTCACTGAGGCAGATCCCATGCAGAGCCAGACTCTGGACCAGAGTGAGTGATTTCTAAGGTGTTCCGGTTGTCCCTCATAGCAAGCTTGTCACTACAGTGCTCCCAGAAGGATTACCCCACCGCACCACCTCATACACTCATGCTCTGGACAGTTGTTTAATGAGCACATGCTGTGTGGACTCGGGGCCAGTGTTCCCGTCCCCCTGCACTGGAGAGCTTCTACACATACCTCAAACTCCCAGGATGCCAGCACTTGCCTGCAGCTCCACTAACTCAGAGATCACAACTCCTGCCCTCTGGGTGTCTTTTCTTGGGCTCCTAATTGGTGACATATGTCTCAGGAAGCCCTGGGGGACTGCAGCTGATTGGCACAGACCCCCCCCCCCTTGAGGCTCTAGAAGGGCGCCCTGTTCTCTACTCTCCACAAGCCCATGGCTTCTTAATCTTCATCCCATTCCAAAGACTCGGGCAGGGGAGGCCCCTCGCCTAGAGAGTGGCACAGCTGGGATTGACACCTGGGCTGGCTGCAGACCCGTGCTCTCGGCTACTGGACAATGCATGAGACCCCACAAGTATCCCCAAGGGTCTCCCAATCCCAGGCCACCCTGCTTCCTCCAGCTCTCCCAGGGGCACAGACAAGCAAATAGAAAGAACATCTTACACAGAGACCCCATGTGCATCTAAGTGCCTATATCCTTCCTCACTTAAGAGCAAAGACTTAGAAGACCTGTTCCAGATACTCCTATAACACAGAGGGATCCCGCTCATATTGCATCGAATGATGCAGAGGGATACCTCCTCCTGGCTCTCCCTTTCTAGTCCTCCATGAGCAAGTCAAATCCTGGTATTCACAAGTCTCTTTATATAACCCTTAGCTCATCTCTTGGGGGGGGAGTAGAGATGATCTGTTTCTCCCTTGGCACAGGATGGACCTAGAGAGAGCTTGGTGAATGGTTGTCCCTGAAGATTTACACGGGTGGGGCGCAGTGATGCCCAGCACATGCCCAAGTCCTGGGATGCTCAGTGTCTTGCCTAAGGCAGCGTTGCTGCACCCTATGTGGCATTGCTCTGTTGAGGTGACACAAGAATGAAGAAACGACAAAACACATACAGAAAAGCTGGGGCCAGGCGCGCTACCGGCTCTAATGGAGTATGGCAACAACCCCTTGATTCAAGTTGCTCATTTTCTAGGCGAACTAATAATAATCAGCAGCAGGTGACAGGGGCAGGGGAGGAAAGAGCCTGTGAATTGCTTGCAGCAGGCAGTGTACTCCGTAGAAAGAACAACCAAGTACAAGTAACTTTCATCTGGAGAAACGAGGCAGACGCTTTGTCTGTGGTTACGTCCTTGCCAGTCCAGCCATGCCCAAGCTCCATGCGTCTCCTACGGTCCCTCTGTTCTGCAGCCGCCCTCTGCCCAGTGTGGCATCTGCCAAGAGCCCTCGTTCTCCCCTCCCATCAGCTGTGGGCGGCTTCTAACCCCAAATACAGTACAAATGCTGTGGAAGTGGCTGCGGTGGAGAATAACCATGTCGTGCATGGAACGCTGAGCTCAGCCCACAGCGGGGGGATCCAGGGACACAGAGCCCACAGACAGGGGAAGGAGAAGGAGGGGGCTGCCTGCACACTCGGTGGCTGCATTTCCATTTGCTCAGTGGAGGTGTATGGAGGCCCCGCCTTCTCTGCAACTGTCCCTGCAGTAGCGAGTGATGCACGCTTCTCCTGAAGTTTAGTTTCGAAAACTCTTTTAAAAAGTGCGCTCTTCAAGTGCACTTAAAGGAAGCCGAGAAATACACGCCCCTTGCAAACCTCAGATCAGAGTTGACAAGGCAGGGGCTGGCGTGGTTGGCGGCTGCTGATGTGGCAGCCAATGGTGGTGTGAGTGATGGCATGGTGGGTGCTGGCGTGGTGGCATCTCTCCAGCTGAGGGAGAAGCAGCTGGCTGGGATGCAAAGTTTTGCAGGAAGCTGGTGACGCTTGCTCTTCCCCTCCCCCCCCACCACCAAGGAGTACCCCCTGGCGGCTCTCGCAGGCACCGCCTGCCACTGTGGGTTTCCCACCACGCGATTCGCCCTCCATGACCAAGAGGACGAGCAGCTGTGTGCCCAGAAGTGCAGCGCAGAGGAGTTTGAGAGCTGCGGAACCCCCAGCTACTTCATCGTGTACCAGACACAGGTCCAAGGTAAGTAGCAGTGGGTGACGGCCACAGAGCGGAGCCGGCAGGTGTGGCTGAGCCTGGGCATGTCAGGGCAGGAGCCGAGCTGGAGCCCACGTACCCAGATGCCAACAGTGAGGGGGGCGCAGTTGGGGGACACAAGCTCTTGAGACCTGCTGTCATGGTTAGCCTGAGTGTTACTGATAAATTCAAGACCAAACAGCTCAGGGGAACAGAGGGTTTATTCTCTCTTGTGATTTCTGGTTACAGTTCTTAGTCCAGCTGGGCAGGAGAGCTCACACCAACCCTAGATGCCAAGGGAACTGACCACACCACACCCACAGGGATTGGCAAACCTCACTTGCCAGACTGCAAGTCTATCAAAATATGTCAAAGTGTGCCCAAAATTAAACCAGTTCCCTCCATCTTATCTATCTGCCCAGGGAATAATCCCACCACCATTGGCTGGATTTTTCCACGTCAATTATATAATTTCCTTATAAGGGCTTACCTTAGCTACATATGCTCCCAGAGCTCAACCTTCAATTGTCAGGTTGATACCTATAGATCTAACTAGGCACATACCCACCCTGCTGGGAGATGGCAGAGCTGCAGAGGAAACTCACACCCCTCCTGACTTGGATGGTCCCTACTATGCTCTCGACATAGCACAAGACTTCTTGCTCACACACGATCACTCCCCCCCCCATCCTGCGGGCACGTTCCCCTGGCCTGCAAGCTTCCCCCGGCCTGTGCTCCCACTGTAGACAATCGCTGCATGGACAGGAGGTTCCTTCCAGCCAAGTCCAAGAGGCTCATCGCCCTGGCCAGCTTCCCGGGCGCCGGCAACACGTGGGCTCGCCACCTCATTGAGCTGGCCACTGGCTTCTACACCGGCAGCTACTACTTCGACGGCTCGCTCTACAACAAAGGTGAGAGGCGGAGGGTGGAGAGAGAGGCCCCAGGGAGGCCCAGCAGGAGGGCGTGGGGACACCCTCTCCTGAGCACTTACTGTGTACCTGGGCTCACCCAGATCCACTGGGTAAGATCTATGTGCGCCATGCCTTCCCTTCCCCCAACACACCTTCCCTAGGTCTCATCTTGGTACCTCCCCTGCATCCGTTTGATAACTGACATTCATGCTCACATCACGTGCCTGGTGCCTTTCCTTTATTTAGATCAGCACGAATATTCATGCAATGCCTACTGTGTGCAGGGCACCTCACCACAGATGCATGCTGACCAACAGCGCCATGTTTTCCATCAAGATACAGTTACTGTAGTTGGGGAGATGGCTCTGGAGTTAAAGCCTTTGCCTTTCAAGCAAAAGGACCTGAGTTCAGATCCCCAGATACTACATAAAAAATAGCAGGCAGAAATAGCTAGGGTTTGTAATCCCAGCCCTGGAAGGCAGAGCCTGGGAAAACCCCAGAGCAAAGCAGTAAGAGGTAGAGCCATCCGGGATGATTCCCATTGTTACCCTTGGGACCCCACAGGCACACACACTCAAGTGCCCTCTTGTACACACACACGCACATGCACACACACATAAAAAGAGACATACAATGCCTCTGTGCATTCCAGGGCACTTATGAGTACCAGCCGTTTTCCCACGTTGAGGTAGACCATACTTCCTGTATGTGACCTGTGACTTGACACTGTTTTCAGGTGTCTACCGAGCTCCTCTCGGCTGGGAGCGTGCTTCCCGCGTGTGATTATTCAAGGTGTATTTATGGAGCTCCGACTCTGTGCCGGGCATTTTGTGGAGGTTCAGACCCTGTTGAGGCAGCTGCAAGCGGTGCCAAGTTCTCCCCTAACCACGCAGGCAGCTGGACAAGGGGAAGTGACTGATCCCAAAGTCCCATGTGTTCGGTGACTGATTCCTGATCTCGAAGTCCACACCCCCTCACTCTGGCGTGCTGGCAGGAAATGCATGGGTTCCTTACCGGGGACCTGTATCATAACGGTCATGGGCAACAAGCACTCCTCATGATGGGTCACCCATTCGTGTGTACAGCAGCCCTTGGTCATGACTCTGTGACCGCAAAGCAGCTTACAACCACTTCCTGGCTGTGCAACCTCAGATAAGCCGCTGCACCTCTTTGGCCCTGTGTTGTGCACAAATTAGAGACAGCAGTGAACATCTCCAAATCAGCTGGCATAGGTGGTGCGTTTAGCACAGAGGAACTAGGCTCTAAGTATTATGGTTCGGGTGCCAGGCACAGTTGATGGAGAGCTACGGCTGAACCCTAGCTAAGAGAGGGCTCCGTCCAAGGTGGGATGCAGAGGGAGACAGATGTGGAGGAGAAAGCAGGTGGGGTGAAGGGAGCAGGTGGGAGGTTGGAGATGGGGCAGAGGCTTGCTTAGAATCCCAGCTGTGTGTCTGTGTATATGTGCATGCTTATCTGTGTGTGCAAGCACCGGTGTGTGCCTGTGTGTGCATGTGTGTCTCTATCTGTGCATATATGTGTCTGTATGTGTGCATATGTGTATATCTATGTCGGTGTACATGCATGTGCATATGTGTGCATGTGTCTGCCTATGTCTATGTGTGCACATATGTGCATGTGTATCTGTATATATGTGTATGTCTATGTGTGCGCATGTATATGTGTGTTATATGCATGTGCATATGCTCACGTGTGTGTTGATATTAGGTTGGGACTTCTGCTTTCATTTACTGAGCACCCACTACTATGTGTAAGACTCTGAGCTGAGGGTGTTGCATGCTCTTATCAGGATTTTAACCCAGAGTCAGCTGTCAGTGATACCTGTGTGATAATGTATTTATTGGAACTGTGTGGAGAAGTCCAGGTAGACCCTGGAGTTCTGGCCAGGGAAGTGGGTCAGAAATTGCACACACTGTCCCATTCTAACCCTATGACCACACTAACAGAAGGGCCATCTGGGACTCGAAGTCAGGTTTCCTCTCCTGTGTCAATTCCAGGGAGCCCTGCTTTGGGATCAATCCTGCAGTAAGAGGGATTCTGAGGTTCTGTTCGCCCAGGTGGCTTGTTGAAAGAGAGGACAAGAAGCCGGGGTCTCTGTGCCCAGTACTGGCCTCTCAGGGATACCTCCTGACTTGGGAGTGGCCAGTAGGAGGGTGATCTCTTACGGGGTAATGCAGGGTGTGTCTACATGTATGTGAGTGCATGTATACATTGACATATGTCGGTGCTGCATGTTTATGCATGTGAGTATGCATGTGTGTGCATGTGCATGTGCATTCTGTTCATGCATGTATATTATGTGCATGTGTGCACATGCATGCTTGTGCATATATATGTGTTTGTGCATTGTGCACATGTGTGTTTGTGTGTATATGTACAAATGTGCATGTATGTGAATGTGCATGTGTTCATGTGTGTATGTGCATGTATGTTCATGTGTATATGTGCAAATGCATTTGTGTACATGTATGTGTGTGCATGTTCATGTGTGTTTGTGTGTGCATACATGCACCGAGTGTGCACATGTGTGCATATGTGTTTGTGCATGTGTATGTTCATGTGTGTGCAGCAGGGGAGGAGGTTTTGCACCACTCTTCAGACTTGGGAAAGCACTGGAACTTTTCATTGTGAAAGTTTACTCTGGGGTCTATCCGCTCTTGGGCAAGATATGCAGTAATCAGCCCCATGTACAGCCACTATAACACCAGCTGTGGTCCTCTGGCCAGCACGAGCGTCTCCCCAGCCCTACTGATCGTGCACCTAGCAGGAGCCCGGGTACACAGAACATGCTCAGCGAGTACCCTAGGGAGCAAGGATTCCTGGGAGGTGTGAGAGGGTCCCCAGACCCCTTGCCACACCCCTCACCTCGACCTGGGGTTTGGGGAAGGGTTCAAAGGCGAACGAGATCACTGGCGCAGCGGGCGGACCATCTGCATCAAGACGCATGAGAGCGGAGAGAAGGAGATCGAGGCCTTCGATGCTGCCATCCTGCTCATCCGCAACCCCTACAAGGCCCTCATGGCTGAGTTCAACCGCAAGTACGGGGGCCACATCGGCTTCGCTGCCCACGCCCACTGGAAAGGCAGAGGTACAGCTTGGGATGGGAGGCAGGGGCTGAGGAGGGACCAAGGCGTGGGGGCCAAGAGTTACCAGCAGGGGGCAATCTCTTGTGGGGCAATGGAGGGCATGGCATGTGTGCACGTGTGTGTGTGTGTGTGTGTGTGTGTGTGTGTGTGTGTGTGTGTGTGTGTGTGCATGCATATGTGTGTACACTTCTGCAGCAGCAAGAGAAGGTTTTGTATTACCTCCCCACACCAGCAAATACTAGCATCTGAATTGCTGCTGGTAGCTCGCAGTGGCTGAGGGTCGCAGGCACCAAAGACAGACCCCAGGGTCAATCCCAGTTCCCAGTCTTCTACTCCCTGTACTCAGACCTGCCCATCTATAAAGATGGACAATAAGATCTTGGGAACAACGGTTCTCCTTAGTGCTGAATGTATCGCTGGAAAAACTCACGGTGGGCTTGTCTGCAGCACACTATGGGCACCAAGAGGCCCACGCCCAGCCCCAGGTCACTGGCTGTGAGCAGTGAGACCCTCACAGTGACATTGAGTGACCCTTCTTGCTGCTTACCTCTCTGTTGCCCTGAGACCATACTCACATACAAGTTAAAGGGGAGAAAAGAGATTTATTTGGCTTCCGGTTCCAGTAGAGAGAGATAGTTCTATTAAGGCAGGAATCCCATGGCAGAAGGCGTGGCTGGAGGCAGAAGCAGGAGGCCGGTTCAGGCCCCCCACTTCCATCAGAAGGCAGAGAGAGCAAGAGCAGCCTGCAAGTAGGACGGAGGGAGGGGGGAGGGGGAGCTGAAACTCAAAGCCCAACCCCTGTGACAAGCCTTCCTCCAGCAAGCTCCACCTCTTAAAGGTGCCACAACCTTCCTCAACATTAACATCGCCTAAGGAGTCACATACATGAGCTTGTGGGGGACGACTCACATTCACATCATGAACGCCTGTGGATGGCGAAGCTCGGACAAGTTTGCGATTACCTCTTTGCTTCTTGGATATTAGGGCTGTGTGGGAGAATCATCTCAACGCTGGGCAGTGGGCAGCTATAGCATCCCCCTCATGTGGAGCCGTTTGTAAAGAGTCACCTTTATAACCTGCAGAGTAACTACCCTGTTTAATTAAAAGCTGGGATGGCTCAAGTTCAGAACAGCCAGGGGGCCTTTCAGAGGAAGGGAAGCGGAGGGGTTACTGGTCCATGAGTCGAACAGGCTGTGGTGATGACTTCATCAGATGCTTGCCACATGCAGGAGGGCCGGGGATTGATCCCCAACACCCTCTGGGACTCAGACTCAAGCGCTGACCCCCTGTCCTCAGACTCCACTCCCTGGGGATGTGTTCAGAGGCTGTTCTCTCTGGAGAGACTCTCCCACACATACACACCAGCTCCCCTCATTCCCAGCAGCTCCTGGGCCTGTCTCTTTCCTTATTCAGGACATCAGGTCATTCTAGATAAGTATGGAAGGAAGGGTGAAAGCAGGCTGAGCCAAGAGGGGGGTTATGGGGGCTTACCACTCTCTTCTCACTCTGGGTACCCCTCCCAAATGTCCCAGGTCCTCAAGAGTCCTGACAAAGAGTCCTCCTACCTCCCCAAGAGAATAGAGCTCCCCAGTATCCACCCTGCTGGCCTCTCCTTAGAGACCCTCAAATTCCATCCCAGAACCAACCCCGTGCAAAGGAAGGGTATCATTAGCAAGGCAAGTGCTCAGTCTTGCCTGAGAGGTGTGATCCTGCTCTCTGCCTGCAGTTACTCACAAGCCTGCAGGGTTGATCCTGATGCCCACCCCGACCTGAGTCCCGCAGCCTTCATCCCTCCCTGCACTAGCAAGGCTGGGGAGGGGCCGCACCAATGTCACCTGGGAAAGTCTCAGACAGGCCCCCGGCCCATAGGAATCTGCATTTAGCAAGATTTCCCAGGAGACAAGGGCTTCGGTGCCCTTGGAGTTTTGAGTGCTGCCTTGGGGTGCCCTGAGTGTACAATGGAGGGGTTACTAGGAAACACCCAGGTTGCCCAGCTATGGAGCAAAATGTTCGCTCCATGGTGTTCCTGTCCCCCCTTGCAGTTATAACTGAGCCGAGGTTCCTTACCACAGCATTCCCCTGCCCCACACCCCCAACTTTGGTTCCATGATGTTAATTTTACTATCCCCCCTGGAGCAGATTCAAAGCAAAATTTGATGTGCTATGATTACACAAGGTGAATTGTCCTGGATGTGTTTAATGAAACAGACACCGTGCGTAACGATTCCATAGGGAGCCAGCACAGCGAAGCCATTAATCAGACCCAGCAGCGCTGGCCGGCCAACCATGTGGCAGGGCGCTCGCCTGGCTGCTCTGGCGGGACTGGCGTTCCTTGATGGTGTCTTGCAGCAGCTCGGGGTACCTCTATCAGAGCCTGAGCTGATCACTACCAGCAGTTCTGAACCCACTGGGGTTTTTTGTTTTCGTGTCTGTTTCAAAGTATCCATTGCTTTGCACTGAAGTAATCCTGGTAGGGGTGGCGTAGCATTAGTGAGCAGGCGCTTTTCAAGGGAACACCAGCCAACCAACCTGGGAGGTGCACATCAGCATTACAGCAGTTGACGATTCTTCACCCAGCACCTTCTACACTTGCGGAGGGGAGGGGGTCCCTAATGGAATCTTTGCCGACATTATTCTGTGCAAGCATTCACAATAGCTGTAGGAAACCGGTCTTAACCAGAAGGGTAAACTGAGACCCAGAGAGATCAAGAAGCATCTCCAAGATGTAGACAGAATCTCTCCTCAAAGAGATAAGAAGTCGTTTATTCTGGAGCCAAATATGAGCGAATGTGGCCTGAGAACACAGATTCAGGTCGCCCCACATTCCATGTATTGTGCTGTGGTAACAGTTTCTGGAACAAAGGAATCAAGATACTTTTTCAGATACATTAGTAGAAACATCAGATAGGCAGGTGGGGAGAACTCTGTCACAGGGTATGGATGCTGTGTGAGGACATTCTTTGCTGTAGTGGGTGGAAACCAGGGGTCTGGTTGTACACGCCAAAGGATTTGCCTAACAGGCACAAGGATTTTAGATTACACACAAGGATGGGTCGTTAATGGCTATTAAAGGGCTAAAGATGGCCCGAGATACTCTCACTCTGGATGTGCCACTTCCCACCTGTCCACATCATGGAGCCTCCAGCTGGTCGACCTGTCTTGTGGGTGCGGCTTCTTTCCAGAACCTTACCATCACAATGGTCACCCAGTTGGGGTAGAGAGGTGCTGGATGACCTCAAAGTCCTTGGTGAGCAACCCCTGTGGCTCAGCCAGCAGTGGAAAGCTGAACCACCCTTCTGCACCAAGCTAACCAGAGCTCACTGCCTCTTAAAGGATGTGTTGGAACGGTAAGAAACAGGTTCACTGTGGGACAGACCTGTGTTCAAATTCTGCCTTTAACACTCATCATGACCCTGGCAAGTATCTCAGCCGATCAGAATTGGCCACACCTAACTTCTAGCCCTAGCAGGTGCCACCAAATAACAAAGACCATACATATCCTCACCTGGGCTTCGCCTGGGAAGGGGGACAGCAGTTTTCCTGAACCCCCAAAGATGCTTTCTAGGTGACTGGGAAGTGGGGGAGAGTGAGTGACAAAATAAGGCAGATCCCGTGTGTGATGAGCTTTCGCTAATCACCCAGATGCATCTGGTCTCATCTCATTATAACAGTACGGGCCCAATTAGTCAGAGACGTTATAAATAATCTGTTTTAAGAAGACAAAACTAACCTGTCACCAGTGTCAGTGCCCCCCAATCAGCTGCGGGGGGGGGAACGCGTGTGGAGGAGTCTCTCCACGGCTTCTGACGTGTTCTCTAAACAAAAGCAGCTCTTTATCAAGTGTTATGATTTGGCAGTGGGGATTTTTCAATTTACTCCAGCAGCCATTCGCTCGGCTCCTGTCGCGCACTAGGTGGGAGGTGGCGGGTGGAGGTGCAGAAGAGTGCGGGCGAGGATCGGGCCTGATCTAGGGGATCTCCCTATCTGGATGGTGTTTCCCTGCTGTGTGGTCTTCACCAAGACTCCGCACCTCTCTGGGCCTTCAGTGAGGAGGGTCCATTCTATCTGAGCAGTTGGGAGGAGTGCATGAGACAGCTGCCAGCCATGCCCCACCGAGGACTCAGGATTTAAGAAGTCCCCAACCACTCTTGGGGGAGTCACGTCTTGGGTCCTCTCCTCTCTTCTGGGATGCCGGCGAATGCTGACCCACAGGTAGCTCAGAGTATCAGCGCACCGTCCTGTGCCCTAATCAGGCTCAGGACCCAAGTTTTTCCCCATCGACCCTGTGCCCCGCTTTCCGCAGTCATACGATTTCTCCTCGCGTCACAATCTCAGTAGCTGGGGGTGCCTGGCCGCCTCTGCCACCAAAAGTCCTCTCCAGAACACCCCCAAGGAATTCCTCTATTTCCATGTAGCCTGTTTTGCAGGTCAAGAATCCCATAGGTGGGGACTATCAGCCTCACTCCCACGTGGCATGTGGCAAGGGACTATGTAATGTGATAGCTAGAGAGCAGGGAGGCCGCTGGCCAAATGAGGAGTCCACCTTTAAGTAAAACAAGAACCATAGGATAGTAAGTAGAGCACATAAATGACTATACTAACCACGTATGACATACATAGATTCTATAGTATGCAGGTTAGGTAGACGATACAGTGCATCTATATTATATGTAATTGATGCAACTATGTCATAGGTGGGTGATTTCTGTTAGTCTCTAGTTGCTACACCCTGTGTCTAAGGGCTCCCACTCTGCTTCCTTGGCCAAGGGGACAGGTGTGTAGGCAGGGGTGGCCCTGTGCTAGGTCCCTGTGCTGTGTCCTCTGGAGTCCTGGTGAGCAGAGTCACTGCTGGAACATCATGGTGACTGAAGGGCAGCTCTTCCAGGCCCTGCCCTCTGCCTCTATTTCCCCTTCTGTCAAGTGACAATCTTGGTGACATACTGACCTCACAGTGCCACAAGCACTGAGTGGAGCTAATAACTCTCCATATCGGCATAGCTGTTAACACACATTACAGCACAGTATTACTCCTATAATTATATGCTAATGGAAATCACAAGCCTATGAATATGTTTGCATAAATTACATGTGATACAAATGTGTTTTATTACCTAAATAATTTGCATATTTAGAATATTTATTTATGTCATATGAAGTATAACCTATTATGCACTATACCTAGGATTTTTATTTATGTCATATGTAGGACAGAATCTTATGTAATATACTTATTGTATAATTCATATTTATCTCTATGTCATATTTAGTATAACCTCTTATATACTATACTTATTTATTGAATAACTCTTTTTAATATTTTGTGTGTGTGTGTGAGTGTGTGTGTGTGTCAAAGGACACTGTGTGTCCCTGTGGAGGACCAAGGGTGACTTTGGGAATCATGCTGGATTGCTTCTACCTCCTTTTTCCTTCACTCTGGGATTTCCCAGCCTCTGCCCAGCAGAGCCCAAAGTGCAGGCTGCTGCCCTTTCTGCCTGGTGTTTTTATGTGGGACCTGGAATCCGAACTCAGGACTTTTTGCTTGCAAGACGCAGTTTTAACCCCTGAGCTATCTCTCCAGCCCGTCTTCCTTTCTGTCTTTCTTTCTTTCTTTCTTTCTTTCTTTCTTTCTTTCTTTCTTTCTTTCTTTCTTCCTTCCTTCCTTCCTTCCTTCCTTTCTTTTCTTTCTTTTCTTTCTTTCCTTTCTCTCTCTCTCTCTCTCTCTCTCTCTCTCTCTGAGACAGTTTCATGTCGCCCAGGCTGACCTCAAACTACATAGCCACAGATGACCTTAAAATTCCAACCCCCCAATCACTCTGTCTCCTTGACCCCAAGTATTGGGGTGGCAGACGTGTGCCACCAAGTCTGGTGTCTGTGATACCGTGAATGGAATCTGGGGCTCCATCCACTTACCACTAAGTCCCAGCCTAGCTTCTGTAGTTCTGTTCTGCATTGTGTGCTATCTATATATTTGCATATGATAGCGCAATAGCATACATTTGTACATTGAGGTCTCATGTGTGGGGTTGCGCCTGGCAAGCTATAGGCACCACCCGCTTGCTTCTGTGACTCCCAGAGAGCCGGGTGGGCACTGCTCTTGGCAGGCGTGGCAGCTCTGTGCTGCAGACCCCGGCGGGTTTCAGAGACCTGGGGTCCCATCCTGGCTGCCCACGCTGACCGGCTTGCTGTGTTCGCAGAGTGGCCAGAGTTCGTGAGGAACTACGCCCCTTGGTGGGCCACGCACACGCTGGACTGGCTCAAGCTGGGCAAGAAGGTCCTGGTGGTGCACTTTGAGGACCTGAAGCGGGACCTGTTCGTGCAGCTGGGCCGCATGGTCAACCTGCTGGGCGTGGCCGTCAGGGAGGACCGGCTGCTGTGCGTGGAGAGCCAGAAGGACGGCAACTTCAAGCGCTCCGGGCTGCGCAAGCTCGAGTTCGACCCCTACACGGCCGACATGCGCAGGACCATCTCCGCCTACATCAGGATGGTAGACGCTGCCCTGCGCAGCCGCAACCTCACCGGAGTGCCCGACGACTACGGCCCCAGATGATGGGGCTGCCCGCGAGGGGCGGAGCCGAGGCACCCCGCGGAGCCCCCAGAGCCGGCCTCCTTCTGGCTTGAGGGGGTCCCTGGGAGGCTGTCTGCATCCAGTAAAACCGCTCCGAGGCCTGGGGGAGATAGATGTCCAGGCATCCACTCGGCTCTTGCCCTTTCCCTTGGACCGTGGGTGACGGCCTGGCTTGGGGAGCTTGCAACCTAAGACTGCCTTTCTGTCCCTGTCCCCAACACTGGTATGTGTGTGGGGGACGGGAAGAATCGCTGTCGTCTTGGGGACGTGCTGGCTGCCCTCACACACACACACACACAGGCAGTGTTGGAGGGGGACTTTCACATGACAGTTGGGGGCAGCTGGGAACCATTGTCCTCCAGCTGACCTTCACGACCTGCCTCTCTTCCTGAGCAAACGATGACCTACCGCTCTTAGGCTAGGTCTGTGTGGAAGACCCCTGGCCAGGAGAGTCTCGGAGGCCTTGGGGGCCCTGATAGTCTCCGTAGTGTGGGGAACAACGGTGCTTCTGTAGGTCACTGGGCACAACAGGGGGAGCCTGTCCCCAGGGCCACACAGGCGTGAGACCTAAGCAGGGTGTGTGTCTACTCCGGGGCTCCGGTCCTTCCCTTTGCTCCCAGAGATGTTTCAGGGGAGACCCTGATTCCTCTTCCAAGGTCCCTGACTCTGAGCCCCGTGCAGCACCCCAGTGACCTGTTCCTCCAGGGTGTGGTCCAACACATCCATCTTATGCTGCCCTTCCAGACTCCCCAATGAGGGACTCCTTTACAACCCCAGGGAGAAGAGACCGAGAGTACCCCAATCAGAGAGGGAGTCATGATCTTCCCCAAAGAGTCCCCCCCCCTTCCTTCGAGGCTGTCCCCTCCCCTCCCCTTGCTTGAAGCTGACAGCACCAGTCCCCCGGGGGACCCCCTCAGGAACGAGGTGATGAACATCTCTCCATTTCCATTGAACCTTTGCCCTCTTACCGCCGAGACACCAAACCAAAGGATTTCTGAAGACCTGAGTCACCCGCCGCGTTTTACAAAGCACGTATACAAGGTCCCATTTCTCCACCTGGGATACCATGATCCCCCCCAACACGCACACACACACCTGTACCTATCATAGAGACACAAAAGCCATAGTCACAGCCCCCCCAGCTCTTCTCTCTGAAGCAGTTCCTCCCCCCACAGACACCAAACAGCCCCTCTGCCCCCCTGGGGTGCAAGGGAACACTCACTTGCAGCTAGCCAAGGGACTCGGGAGAAGGCGCATGAAAAGAGATCTATTTTTTTAAGAGGAATATGACTCATACATTCTGCCCCTTGGACACTGGCCATGCATAAAGTGGGGGGGGGGGGTTCCCAGGACCAGACCTGTTTCCCTTCTCTGATTCCCCCATCTGAAGGGTTTGGGCCACCCCAGGGCTCAGCCAGGGGGCTCTGAATGTATTTTGTATCATGTTTCTTCCCCCTCAACAAGCTAATTTCTAGTCTTCTTTCACAAAGCAGTAGAGGCCCCTGGCCTCCCCTCCTGCTTGGGGGAGTACCCTTTAGTGGGAGTCCAGGACTGGGGCCAGTTCCTAGCTTGTGGTCATCTCTGGCTGCCAGCTTTCTGTCTGAAGATTCTCAGGTCAACGCGATCATTAAATGTGATTTTTTGTTGATAATCCTACTGTGTGGCAATGTGGTGTGTGGCAAATTCACAGATGGGGCTATGTGGTGTGTGCGTGTGCGTGTGTGTGTGTGTGTGTGTGTGTGTGTGTGTACATGTATGTACTATATATACATGTGTATGTCCAAGGAGGGCTGAAGTGTTTAACCCTCTGAAGGGTCATGTGTCTGTTGGATTCCAGTGGTTATTGTTATCATTGCATCCAGAACCCACCCATGTGTGAAACCATGCACATAGCAACCTGCTACACATTTTAGGTGTGTACAGAACGGAACAATCAGTGTGAATGAAAAATGAGCACAAGAGGCCGCCCGTCTGATTTTGGAGGTCCTTCTGCATTTAGGTTTGTAAACAAGCGTGAGGGGGGGGTGTCCATGAGCCGTGTCCCTTCTGTGTGTGATGGAGACCCTGAGCGGCTGTTATTTCTTACCTATTCACTAGGGGGAGCCAACAACACTACAGAGGCAAAGAAAAGCTTCTTCTGCCCCCTGGCGGATGGGAGGACTCTCAAACCTGCAGACCTCTGCACATGGCTGCAGGAAGGTCTTGCACACACCACTGGGGTTTCCGCGGAGAGATGGGGAGTCCTAGCAGGAGATAGGAATGACGTAGACAGGCAGAGAAAGGGGCTTCTCCCTATTCAGGTCCTGGGGTCACTGACTTGGGGAAAGGGAAGATGGATCGCACAGGATAAGAGCCTGGACCCAAACTAAATCTGATGACCAGCTGAGCCTACAGCACAGGCATATCCTGATCCACGATCTTTCCTGGTCTCACCTTGATCCCTATCCAAACTCCACATTGACCACATCTGTCCAGAACAGATGCGGAGAAGTCTCCCAGAAGACCCCTCATCTTAGTCATGAGTCCTGACTCCGGCTGCCCACTGAGCCGAGTCCAGAAGGAGTCTTGATCTTCGTCCCTTTCACCCTGATCTGGTCTCTGGATCTCTGAATCAAGACTTGTCCAGTCCCTGCCAAGTCCAGAATCAACATGCCGACTTCCTCTGCCCAACTGTGGTGCGCAGGACACTGAGTGGCTCAATAGTGCCGGAAGTCACGCAGCATCCAGCTGGCCTGGATTCTCCTCTGGACACACACACACACACACACACACACACACACACACACTCCTTCCTATCTCAATCACAGAGGGGCAGTGCTGGTGTAAAAGCATTTCTGGTGAGAGATGGCAAACACCTGCCTTCTATCAGCATCACCAACCAAGGAAGGAATACCAACCATTCAGTCATTCATCTATCCATTCATTCATTCATTATGCACTCATACATGTATGCATTCACCCTCTCATTCATTCAACACATATGTCACCTGCATGCACTGCAGAAAAACTCAGGTTGAATTCCCCATTTTGCTCTTGCTAAGATGCCCAGTGGATCTCTGGAAGGACTCAGAAAGCACTTGGGGACATGATGGCGGGTTAAAGAAGTAAAAGGACTTGGGTGATCACCCCCAAGGAGCTGGATAGAGCAGAGATGACCCGCCCCCACCCCTGTGTGACTGAGATTAATCCCAGAGCTGAGAACACAAGGCTCTCTTCTTCACTGTGTGTCTAACAAGTAGGAAGAAAAGCTGTGGGCTCCTGGTACAGGTCACGTGGTGCCCGGAAAGTCGGAATGCCCAGGCTGGCATCTCACTGCACTCCACGGGAACTCTAGTGCTCAGAACAGGCTGATTTCTGGAATGGATTCCAGATTTCCCCCAGGAGTCCTGGAGGAGGCTGCCAAGTCTCCAGGGGGCAGTGTGGGTGGGGAAAGAGAGATGAGAGGCTTCTGGTCAGGTCTCTGCCCGATTCCTTCTGTAGCTGTTCCTCCCCCCCCCATAATCTGGTTATCTTTCTTGCTCCACCTCCTGCTCAAGTGTCTCTCCATCCAGACCCTCCATCTGAAGCTCTCAGACCCTCCCTCCTCCCTCCCTGTCTCCCTCAAGCCCTGTTCTTCTGTCCGTAGCCTTATCCCAGAGAGTGGGAAAGACTCTGTGGGATCTAGAGGGAGACAAATGGTACCCAGGTTGGTAACCAAGGAAGTGGTTTCCTTAGCAACAGAATCTGCAGGCACGCCTGCATGGTCCTGTCCTTCCCTCTGCTATCACAGTAAGATGGAGGGAGACAGGGAAGAGAGAGGAAGGGAAAAGGAAGAGGAGAAAGGAGAGAGGGAGGAAAGAGGAGGAAGAGAGAGAGAAGGGAAGAGGAAGAGAGAGGAGGAGGGAGAGAGGGAGGAGGGAGAGAGAGGGGAGGGAGAGAAGGAGGAGGGAAAAGGAGAGAGGGAGGAGGGAAAAGGAGAGAGGGAGGAGGGAAGTGGGAGGAGGGAAAAGGAGAGAGGGAAGAGGGAGAGAGGGAAGAAGGAGAGAAGGAGAGAGGAAGGAGGGAGGGGCTTCAGCCTGGAGACTGAGTGACCCTGTGGGAGAATCCTCTTTACAGTTAGAGTGACCTAAACCTCCTCACTGGCCAACACACTGAAACCCCCTCAAAACTATCAGCACATCAAGGGGGTAGAGCACTGAGGAGGAGCCCAGAGAACATTCTTGAATGTGAGGAAGGGAGAGAAAAAAGGGCAAAGGAGACCCCTAGCCCAGACAGCTTAGGGCAGAGCCTCTTCACTAACAGAGGACGGGAAGGAAAAGGGGGTCCCACAGCTGCTTTCCCTGGACTGCATCACCTTGGCAAGGCTGGGCTGAGATGCCAATGGAGAAGAACTGCCAGAGGTCAGGAGGCACAGGGAATAAGGGGCTCCCCAAGAACTAATTTGTTTTGGGGATTGAAAAATAAGTCACAACCTGGGACCCCTGGGAGCCCATTTGGGAGGTGGAAGAGGCAGAGATGGTGCAATGGGGGAGGGGAGAATCCAGGGGAGGGGAAGAAGAGAAGAGGATGGGGAGAGACAGAGAGAATGGAGAGACACAGAAATGAGAGATACAGAGATAAGAGAGAAGGGAGAAAGGAGAGACTGGGGAGAAAGGTGTAAAGAGGGGAAATACAGGAGGAGGAGAGAGGAGAGAGGGGGGGAGAATGAGATAGGAAGACAAAAAGAGCCAGCGCTAAATCATGGATTTGACATTTTTCCCCAGCAGGGCAAACAAAAGATGCGTTCAGTTTTGAAGAAATGGGAAGGAGGGGAAGAGACACAAAGCGCCCACCACAGGACGGCTTGTACAGTTATAAATAACTGTTCCCTATGAAAACATCTGCCAAGATGCATTCCCTTCTGGGGAGATGGATAGGGTCCCTGTCCATGCCAGCGCTTCTGTCACTCAGGAGCGTGGGAGGGAAAGGGGGAGTGCGAGGGGCAAAAAGCTGATCGCTGTGGCTTGGAAACCCCTCCCCACCTTTCCCCTCTCCTCCAAAAGCCATAAAACATGCAGCTGAGAAGAGCTGGAAAAGCGAACGTGTTTGCTTATGTGTTTGCAAGTTTACCACCTCCTCAGATTTATAGCCTGAAATATGCCAGTGCTTGCGGGAGACCCCTGGGAAAAGGGGTACACAGCCGAGTGGGGGAGGGGATGTCAGAACACATCTCCTCACCTCCTCCCCTGCCCTATGAGCTGCCCCTCCCACAGGTGGCTGCTTGCTTACCCCAGCCCCTCCACAGAAACCCACAGCTCCATTTCTAACTGAAGTGAGCAAACCCAGCTATAAGAGGAGAGAGCCCCAGAACACACTGTGAAGGAACCCCCCCCACGCACACACACACAAACAATGGGCCTTTCTGGGAACATCAGATCTGCGCACCTCAATTGGGAAATGACACACCATCTAACACAGTAGTTTTCAGATTAGCCTAGTGGACCCCTAGTATTAACCCAAACCCCGGGTTTCCACACAGGGCCTCCAGCCAGAGCATCAGTATGCAAGTGGGGCCCATGATGGGGACACTCTGCCCACTGTTTGGGGGCTGACACTTAGCATTCAGAGGCCAGGCTGCCTCTGACGCCCCAGTGTTCCGGTGTCCATACGCGCAGGGATTGGAGAGTCCGGAACAACTCACTGGTTTCTCCACATCTTTCTTTCTTGTTCTGAGACTTCCTACTCCCTTCCCAAAAAGAAGTGACAGTATGGTCCCCAGGAAAGTGTGCAAGCCAAGAAAGCGTGGCTGAGACCCTTCTGTGGTAACAAGCAAGGGACGAGGGAAAAGTCGAGTCCGTGTGCTAGTTAGATACAACTAACCAGCAATTGAGGACGGAACTATGGGCACATCTATGAAGAGTGAGCAGTTAGGGCAAACGCTTGAGCGTGCCTGCAGAAGACGTCTAACCGACAGTGGACAGACCATCCTGGGCAGGTGGGTAAGACAAAGGGAGCTGGCATTCTTCAGTGCGCTCGCATAGAGATGCTGAGATGCGAGTGAGGTTTGTCCCTCTACCAGCAGTCCTGTGGATGTGGTGTCGACAGTTCCCTTGGCTCCTGGTGTCGCTGTGAGTTCTCCTGCCAAGAGACTAAGAGCTGTAGCCGGATGATTGTAACTCAGAATAAAACCTCTTGTTCTCTTAAGCCGTTTGGTCGTGAATTTATTGGCAACATGCAAAGGAGTTGCGACAGCTAGGAACAGAAAAAAAGGAAAAGGACTTAAAATTTTAAAAAAATTCCAGATACAGAAGGGACAAGGCAGGACAGGGTGGTCGAAAACGAGCTTGAGTCCCTCCCCCATAAAAGTGTGTCCATGAATGTGGAGCTTGATGAGAAGTCGGGAGGAGCATTTGAACTCTTTGGAGGTGGGAATGTAGCTCAGTTAGTATAGCGTTGGCCTAGCACGCACTCAGCCCTGGGTTGCATGCCTAGAGCAGCGTAAAACAGGCATGGTGGTGTGTGCCCTGTGACCTCACCCCTTGGGGAGCGGAAGTAGAAGGTCATCCTTGGCTGCATTGCAAGTTCAAAGCCAGCCTGAGCTACATGAGATCTCCTCTCAGAAAAACCAAAAGTGAATGAATAAATCTGATAGAGCCAAAATGAGGACACTGGGCCTTCCAATCCACACTCCCTGTCTGCAGTCAAAACCAAGTCTGCCTTCCCCGACCTCTGGCACAGTAGGTCCCGCCCAGGGGTGATGTGGAACCCTGGGTGTTCAACAAGCTCTGGAGATTTCTAGAGAAAGGAGATACTCCTGGCATTGGGTGGGTAGGGGCCAGGAGTTAGCTCAGCATCAGACAATGCATCTTACAAGTCAGCCATAGTCATCTTGGGGAGTCAGGATATACAGCCTCCAGATTCACACATGATCGTGCAACATAGCTACATCCGCAAGACATGCAGAGGGCAGAAAAGTCGGGGGCACACAGGAAGGGAAGAGAATGGATCAACTGAAATCGTCCCAGGATGCGGAGACACTGAATTCAGTTGACAAGGGCCTCATCTCAACCGCCCCCCCCCCCAGCATGTGGAAAGAAACTGGAAGTCACCACTCATTCAGGAAAACACAGAACTGCACCAAGGAACCAGGCAGAGCTGGACATGGTAGCATCTGTCTGCAATGTTGGCATCAGAAAGGCTGACAAGGAAATAAAGAGTTTGAGGCTGACTTCAGCTACAGAGTTGTGGAGAATGGGCTGCAATGGAGAATGCAAGCCATACAGACTCTGGACTAGCAAACCTGCAGAGCCGGCCTGCCCCAAAGCTGCAGAGCCGGCCTGCCTCAAAGCTATAGAGCCGGCCTGCCCCCAAAGCTGCAGAGCCAGCCTACCCCCAAAGCTGCAGAGCCGGCCTGCCCCCAAAGCTGCAAAGTCGGCCTGTCCCCAAAGCTGCAGAGCCAGCCTGCCTCAAAGTTATAGAGCTGGCCTGGCCCTAAAGCTGTGGCAGGAAAGCATAGCTTTGGCGAGGCCAGGCAGCTTCTCAGCTGAAAGGAGACATGACTTGGGCAGAGCCCTGTCTGCCGTGTCTCTTCCAGGTAAGATTGCTTATGCTTGGATTTGACTCTTCAGAGCACAGCGCATGCTGCGTACAAATCCACAGCCTCCCCACTTTCCCGTGTCCTTGGTACCCCCTGAGGTACTGTTTACTTAGTTTGTCTGTAAATCATAAACTCTTGGAAAAGCACCTGCTGCCAGTCTCCATTAGGGTCTGTGCAGACCACCAGAGCCCAGCTTTGCTGCATGTTTTTGTCTTTATCTTTGTCTTCGCTCTGATGTCTCCCCAACAGAGCAACACTATGTGGGTTGCAACACATAGTGAGACACCCCCCCCCCATTTCCAAAAGGAAAATGAGAGAAACTCATGACCTGGAGGACTTGACATTCGCGTTCATTCAAGGTGCTCAGCAGGGCAGTGAGTCTGAGCAGGAAGAAGAGAACCGTGGAACCTCAAGACCAGAGAGAGGCAGCTGTCCTCCTCATTGTTTTGGGACCCTGATATATCTAGCCTGATCACTCTGGGAATCCACCTCTCCCTTCCCAAGCTGGAATCGCAGGCAGGACGCCACACCCACCTTGGTTTTATGTGGGCTCTGGGGATCAGAGCTCAGCTCATCTACTTGTGACTCAAGTGCTTTAACCACTGAACCATCTTCCCAACTCCCCCGCTTGCTTTCCAATTTTTTTTTTTAGCACAACGTTGTCCAAACAAAATTTACTTGCAGGTCCCAAGTGACCCCTAAGAGCAACTGTTTGGAAACTTGAGGCAATGTATTCCAAAGAGAAAAGCCGTGTTTCAGCTCGTGATTCTGGCATTATCCTTCCCTAAAATGTAAACCTTAGCAAAAATCTTTTCTCTGCCCCAGAGACTGGCAAGACCAAAACTGACCCAGCAACGAGTGAATGTATGGATGTCTCAGCTGAGGGTGGGGTAGTACCTAGTGTCAGAGAGAAAGGCAAAGCTTCAGAAAGATGAAGGATATCCACAGTTGTCTCTCTTGTGCCATTCATCCACCCATGCATTCATTCATTTCATTAATTCATGCATGCATTCATTCATCCGTCATGCATTCATCATTCACCCATGCATTCATTCACCCATGCATTCATTCACCTACACATTCATTCACCCACACATTCACTCACCCACATTCACTCATCCATGCATTCATTCATTAATTCATACATTCATTAATTTATACATCCATTCATTCATCCAATTTATTCATCTAGGCATTCATTCATCCGGGCATTCATTCATTCATCCCCATGAATGCTGTCCCTGGGGTGGAGCCTCAGGGCTCCTCTGCACAGGACTGTCTTGCCCTTTCCATTGAAAATGGACCTCTGTGTATGATATCACTGCAGACCTCTAAATTGTGCCTTCAAACCACAAAGGAAGCCAGTAGCCCAGAGTCACACAGATCGACATCTTACGACACTTTGGAAAGAAGGGGGCACCATCTGTAACTTGTAAGCAGACAGCAGATAGCGGTGGAGAAACTTCTAGAAGGGATTTGTGTGCTCTGTGAGATCTACTTCCTCATCCCGAAGCAGGTGAGTGTGTAAAGAGTCCAAAGACAGGGAGTGGGGCCAGGAAGACTTTGGAGACTATCAGGGCTTCTCCAGGGACGTTGTCACAGCTAAAGCAGAAGAGAGCTTGTCTATAGGGACACGAGGAACGAGAGGACGCCCTCCCGGCTCCGCCCTCCCGGCTCCGCCCTCCCGGCTCCGCCCTCCCGGCTCCGCCCTCCCGGCTCCGCCCTCCCGGCTCCGCCCTCAGGAAAGCTGGGAGGGGCTCAGCCCTGGACAGTCTTTCATGGGTCCAAGGCCAGACGCCTTCCCACCCTGCTCTGGACCTGAAGTAGGACCAGCTTCTTAAACAGCAGCCCCACATTATCCTGCAGACCCCTACATCCCAAGAGCCCCTGAAAAGACCATTTTCAGTGAAATTCTCCAATTCTCCTCTCCTGAGCTGCTGACTCATGCATACGGGACTATTTGCAGTATTGGCTAGTTAGTGGATGTCTTTCCATTACCATTTATTCATCCACGCATTCATTCATCCACACATTCATTCATCCACACATTCATTCACACATTCATTCATTCACACATTCATTCATCCACACATTCATCCACACATTCATTCACACATTCATTCATCCACACATTCATTCATCCACACATTCATTCATCCATGCACTCACCTAACTGAGGCTGGGCAGAACTAATCCACCTCAAGGCCCACCCCCTGTAACTGCCTTCTTCCAGCAAGGCTCCACCTCCTAAAGATGCCATGACCTTCCCAAATAACTAAAGATTCAAATGCATGAGCTTGTGAGGGACCACTCACATTTCAAATCATGACATCCACTGTTTGACAATTCATCCACTCAGCTGTGCGCTACCTGCCACTCCTCCCTCCAGCCCTCACCTGTGGGCTCCTCCAGCGGTCCCTCCTTCTTCCTAATGCATCTAATTGCGCAGCTGCGCTGGATCTCAGAATACTGGACCTGAACAGGCTTCAGTTTCCAGGTACTGAACTGGGCAGGTGTATCCATACACTAGGGACCCACAGCTACATGTAGGACTCCAGTCACACAAACCCACCCAGTGAAGTGGGGGACAGACAGGGGACAGAGCTCATCCAAGGACCTGGGGTACATCCTCTAAATATCATGGTCCAGATGAGCTGAGGCAGGGGAGCCTGGCCCAGGAAGCCCCCCCCCCACACACACACACTCTGACCTCTAGCGGCTCTCTAGGGAAACCACAGCCCACCCATCCCTCCCCTAGCCGGCCGAGGAAAGTGTTTAATTAGTAAGCCCGCCTTGAGAGCAGGCTGATGCTAAAGAGTGATGTCTAAGTGCTAATTATTGGTATCAGGGGCTGATTTCTGCCTAATTAAATGCACGGACTCTGTAATTGTTACCTAATTCCCGAGGAGAAGACAGACCCTCAGGTATTGGGGCTACGGGTTCTTCCCGGCACCTGACCTGATTCTCAAGTCCTGGGGACCGCAGGCTGGATGTTCCACAGAAAGGGGGCTTTGGGAAAGAACAGTGGGCTGTGCCTTCATCTTGCTGGGTTCAGGGCCCAGCTGTCACTCAACCGTGTCACTCAAAGAAGCTTTGTGTCTTCAAATGTCAGTTTCCCAGAGAACGAGTCATATGTCTGCAGAGTGCCCCACCCCCTGCAGCACCTAGCAGCTACACCCGACACATTGGCATGGGCTTAATGCTTCACTACACTTAGCTAGATTTATCCTTTGCTTTCCATACAACATGTGTAGCAGTCAACTTCATGCCGCTCCAACAAAATACTGGAGGTGATTAACTTATAATGGTGAAAAGTTTCTCTGGCTTCCAGTGGTTCTAGACATTTGGGCAGCTCTGTGGCTTTGGATTTCTGACCAGGGACACACATCACGGCAGAGGAAAACATTTATATATCTTTAGCCAAGACATAGAGGGAAACAGAAACTGGGGTCCTATGGTGTGCCCTCCATGTCTACGGAGGTGCATCCCCAGCCACCAAAGCAAGGAGGTGGAGTGGGGTTTTCTCTAAGACCTTCTTGTGAGGCCTGGTTTCTCTATGTCGACCTTGTGCCAATCACATCATAGAGGGAAACTGAGCCTTCCACACAATGGACATTTAAACCTGAGTAGCAAGAATGTCACCCATTTCAGGCCTGTGGTTCGCTGGGATTTAGCAGTCATGTGATCCACCTCCTTCTGCTTCTACCTTAAGTTCTCCCATGTTGTCTGAAGCCACTCACACTCCCCCCAACCACCACCCCCAGACCCCTGGCAACCTCCGATCTGCTTCACAGCCTCCTAGCTCTGCCTCTTATAGACTTTCACACCAACAGAATCCTCCATCAAACCTGGCTTTCTTCACGAACATCGCACACTCAGATTAGTAGAGCACGTTCTTTTTCACTGCTGAGTAGTACTCCCAAGTATGGACATACAGCTGTCTGAGACATTCACTGACTGGTGATTGGAGTTCTTTCTTTTTTTTTTTTAGTTGTCAAAACGGCTACATCAGCATGTGCCTGTGAGTTTTGTGTGTGGAGAGACATTCTCATTCTCTCCATAGCTATCTAGAACCAGGGTTAGGCTTATGATGCAAGGCTGCAAGCTGTTCTAAGAGGCGACACCACCCTGCGCTGCCATCTGCTGTTTGGGCGGGTCCGGCTCTCCTGGTCCACGCTGCTGCGGCCTGTCTCTCGCTGTTGGCTGTCGCATACAGGGGAGCTCAGGCAGCACCTCCAAGTCTCGAGGCTCTCACAGTAACAACGAGCCCATGTGTGCGTCTTGACACCTGCCAGCTGGCATAGCTCTGCTTCCTCTGGTGACCCCTGTGTCCTAGAGTTCTGCTGGTTTCTGATTGGCTCGTCCATTTTCTCAGTGGCAAGCAGCGCAGCCCTTTGTAAATGGCAAGTGCTCGTTGCAATTTCCCTCTTTCATTTTCTTTTTCTTCCCCACCAAAGGAGAACATATTCATCTTTATTGATGTCCCCCTCACTCCTGATCCCTTCCAAGAGCACCCGTGCTCACAGGACCCCAATTCCCTCCCTTCCTGGCCCCGCACTTTGTGTTTTCATTTCTGCTCCTCATTTCCCACCTCCCGGTTTGTCTCTGTTCCTGGCAACTGATTCCTCCCCAAAGCGTCTGAAAGATCTCCGCCCCCCTCCCCAGCCACCACGCAGATGGCTCGGGTCACCGGCTCTTAGATGTGTGGGAGCTGCTGAGGGAGACCAAACTCGGCTTAGGAACAAGCAGCCAATCAGTGGAGGGCACTGTACTGCAGGTTCCATGCTATCAGAGAGTGCTCACACAGGACACCTTATGTCTCCACCCTGGACCCCACAACCCACTTCCTATTTCTAACCCATGGTGTGTTCTAGAAAGCACCTGATGACATCATTTCATTGGAGACCCACCTTCCAAATAGTTCCAGCTCATTCCTGTCCTGATGCAGCCACACTGTGTATTTGGAAGAGATCACCATCCTTCACTTGTATCGGTCAGCTATGGCTTTGGTAGTACTGCCTAACAAACCAGTCCACAGCAAGCGATTCAAGGCAGCAGTCCTCGTGGGTCAGGTGCGGACTGCACAGTGACAAGGCTGGGCTGACTTCAGACTCTGTGCTCCTGGCCAGGGTCGAGTTTGTCCCCTGCATGTCCAAGGCTAAAGCGGCAGCAACTGTGGACAGAAGGATTTGCCCATGGCGGAAGGGCAGGAGATACCCCCAAGGGTCTCCTCCATGTCTTTCTCCGTCGAGCTGCTAACAGCCTCCAGGCTGAGTAAGCCACATGGCCAAAGCCAGGGAGCGAGCCGGGTGGGCTGGCTCTGGAGACTGAGCTTCGAGTCCTGGGGTGGGGAGGATGTAGGATGCCAGTCTTGCCTGCCATTCCTGCCAACTCTACAGCCGGGGTCCACCGAGGTCCCTGATTCCTGAGGGGTAGCAGCTAAGGATGGAGATACACTCGGGCAGCTAACCCCAGACTGCCTCGTCTCCCACTCAGGCGCCTCTGCAGACATAGCTGCCTGAGCAGAGGAGTGGGAAGGAGCTATGCTGGTATACCAAGTTCAGTGTTAGGGGGCTCTGTTCATGATTCTGAAGCTCCATTCATCCTGGGGAAACCACATTGTTCCCCTGGGAATGGACTGGTTTCATTCTGACCCTCCTGGGAATTCTTAAAACATTGTTTGTTTGTTTGTTTGTTTTGTGCAATCCCGTGTGTGTGTGTGTGTGTGTGTGTGTGTGTGTGTGTGTGTGAAGGGGCACATGTGTCCCTGTGGAGGACAAAGGGTGACTTTAGGAATCACCCTGGATTGTTTCTACCTCCTTTTTGCTTTGCTCTGGGATTTCCCAGGCTCTGCCCGCCAGGGTCAGAGGTACAGGCCCCTGCCATTTCCATCTGGTGTTTTTATGTGGGACCTGGGATCTGAACTCAGGCCCTTCTGCTTGCGAAGCAGAGTCCTAACCCCTGAGTCATCTGTCCAGCACGTCCAGAATTTATGATGCCGTCTGCATGTTCTGGAGCTGCCGCTACCTGTGCGTCCATTTCTGGGGGCATCTCACAGTGCCTCCCACTTCTGAGCCACAGGTCACTTTGCTGTCCACTCTGGGCAGCTTGGGAAGTGGTCACAAGCTCCTGGGATCTTCCACTGAAATGTTCCTCCATGGGTGTGAACAATGGAATATCACTATGGAAACCTATGTTTGGAATAGCAGGGGTGTCTGATTGACAGTTTGCTGGCCTGGAAATCCAGCCTGCTGGCAGCAGAAGCCCCTGTGGGGGACCACAGGGCTCAGCTAATGTCATGGAAAAGTAAAGCCAGATGAGAGGCGGTGGGGCTATCGCATGTGTGATAGTGTGCTTATGATGCTAGGTCTTTGCCCTCCTTCCTACTCAAACAATATGCTTTATTTATGAGAGAGAGAGAGAGAGAGAGATGTGCATGCCCTGGCACATGGGTGAAAGTCAGAATACAGTTCTCTCCTCTACCTTGTGGGATTCCCAGGATCAAATTCAGGTTGCCAGGTTTGCAAGCTGGCACCTTACCTGCTGAGCCATCTCAGACTTCCCCTTAGACGCCAAGAGCCTTAGCCACAGGATGGCTGCTAGCTCTGTGGGAGGAGAATCCGACTGGCGCTCGATATCCAGGTCTCCACAGATTCAACCAAAGGTGCAAAACGTTAAGAAGAAATCACATCCTCCCAGAGGTGGGAAAATAGAGTTCAAGGCTAGCGTGGACTACCTAGGGAGACCCTGCTGGAGAGCAACTGCAGAGCATGCTGGGGGCGAGGGTCTGGGTTCAAGGAGGGGAAAGGGAAGGAGGGAGGAAGGGAAAGAGGGAGAGAAGAGGGAGGGAGGGAAAAAGAGAAGGAGGAAGGAAAGAAGGGAAGGAGGAAGGAAAGAAGGAGGGAGGAAAGGAGGGAGGGAGGAGAGGGAAGGAGGAAGAGAGGGAGGGAGGAACAGGTAGGGAAGGGAAGGGAGAGGAAGGGAGGAGAAGGAAAGAGATATGAAGGACAGGAAAGTAAAGGGAGAGGGAAGGGAAGAGAAGGGGAGGAGAGGGAAGGGGAAGGGGAGGGGAAGGAAGTGAAGACAGGTCACTGCTCACTGAACTTCCAGAAGCAACTGAGGTTGACTCCTGTTCAGACATCAAGACCCACCTGCTCCAGAAAGCCACCTGGCCCCTCCCCCCCCAACGCCACACGTCTCACCCGCTGGGCACGCCCTCTTTACTTGGGTGGGTCTCCGGTTGTCTTTGGACCCCCGCCTCCTGAGTCACTGACTGCCCTTCTGGAGAACCTTGCAAGTGGACAGGGGACTCCCCAGCTGGCACTGCCACGCTGCCCCCCAGGCTGGAAATGACCATCACCTCCACTCACCTCGGAGGACACCAGGCCCAGCGGGTGGGCGGAGTTACGGGTGTTGGGAGGAGGGGAGCGGGCAGAAGTGACCAGGCCAGGATGTGACCTTCGGTCTGAACGCAAAGCTGGCCGGGTTGGACAGCTGCTCAACCAGCAGAGAACCCCACAACAGAGAGAGGGATGCTGCCAGCTGCCAGCTGTCTGTCTAAGACACGGACATACAGGTCCAGTGGGAAGTCAGCGCGGGCAAAGGAGGTGCTGGGTGGTGGGGCGGGGGGGTATTGGCGGAAGGAGAGACTGAAATCTCTCAAGTCCCTATTTTCTTCCAGCTCTGCCTGGCTTTAAAAAAAAAAAAAAATCCTTAGTCAAGCCTCCCCGTAATCCAATTAAAACGGACTCCTGGGTGCTTATCGGCTCTTTGTTTGGTGCATTAAAAACATGTAAATTACCCAGAGGCCTCTGCTGCTCCTGAACGGCATCATCAGCTAAACGATGAAGTTAAATCCAATTAGAGGCGGCTGCTGGGAGCTGACTGGGGAGAAAGAGCAGAAGGGGGGACGGCAAAGGAGGTGCCCTGGCCTGGTATCCCCGGGAGAGTGCGGTGGAAGGAATCTCCCATGCTGTGTGCCCATCTAGGCCCTCCAGTTTAGCATTACTTTATTCTTTTATTATTATTGTCATTATTATTATTATTATTATTATCATCAGACGGAATCTTCATATAGCCGGGGCTCTCTTACAACTCACTAGGTAGCTGAGGATGACCTCAAACGTATGATTCTCCCGCCTCCACCTGTGCATGCTGGGCCGACAGCCATGCCACACGCCTGGTTTATGCATTGCTGGAAATAGAACCCAGGACGCCACGTACACAGGGCAAGCGCCCTCCCCGCTGAGCCACAAGCCAGCCCCCGCAGCATTTCCCCCTGTGCCCAGCGGACGCCCAGGATGAAGCCATTTCTGAAGATGGAAGAATCCGGGCTCTGGGAGACTGGGCTCCTCAGAGCATCCCAGGACTGCGGCTCTGTGGGATTTGATTCGCTGCCTGAAACCATGGACTATTAGGACAGAAAGGAAGGTTCCAGAAAGCTGTGTGGACAAAAACTGAGCCACCAAGTAGATTCTCTGTGCCTGTGAAATCCAATCCCCTCCCCCGGGTGTCTGGCTCTGGGGTCTGGGGAAGGAGAGAGGCCCAAGCATCTCCAAAGCAGCTCTGTGTGCACCCCACATCTCCACAGCCACCCCTTTGTCCCCCACATTGTCTTCCACCCCCCAGGCCCGTGGACTAGACGTGGCCTCCCCTGCAGAAGCCTCTGTGGACATGCTGGCTGCTGAGTGCAGGAACTGCGGGTAGTCCCGAGCCCTGAGCTGCCCCTTGGATGTGTGGTGTGTGGTATGGGCAGGAGCTCCCACACACACATACACCGCCCCCACCCCACATCTGGATTCTTCTTTCCAAAACTGGGGCTCAGCACCTCATCCCACTGACATCCGGAGCCAGCTGAGGGCAGTCAGGAGGGCAGACAGGGAACCCAGACAGCAGTTGTGAAGACACACGGCCAGCGCCCCCCCCCATACCTTCAGAGCACCTCTAGACAATCCAAGACTCTTTAAGGCACCAAAACGCCCCCCTCGACCCAAGGTGCTTAATTCCCGGCAGCCCTCAGGCCCAAGAGACACCCATGTTCCAAGCAGCACTAATCCCATTACACTGCATTAGGAACCTGCGGCTGGCAGGCAGCGCGGTCCTTTCCTTGAAGCTCCCCCCCCTGCCCAAGAGCCCGTCCCCCTGGTTCTCAGAAATCCAGGCAACGCCCCATAAATAAGTGGGAAATCACGTGTGATTGCCGAGGACTGTGTGGTGGGACCTCGAGACCCCTCCAGTCTCTGCAGACTCCGTCAGCTGGAAGTCAGTGTAGATGACTTTGGCCCCTGTCTCTTCTCCTGCGGGGGTCCCCTCCCGACCTTCCAGGAAATGTGGAAAATTCACGTGACGTGTTGACAGGGGTCTCAGCAGTGATCTGGTGGGCTTTTTCCGCTGCAGCTTTTAGACCTGGAGTCCTCTGCTGTCCATGTCTGCTGCCCCTCTGTCCCCCTCCACCTTCTCCACTCCCCCCCCCCCAAACATTCACGACAGAACTCCATCTCCAGCACACCAGGGGTCAGACAGGAGACCTTTTGGGGGCGTCTCAGTTAGCTGTGCCGTCTGTGACCACTGGGCCCTAAAGACTGATACTGGCTCCTGGCTCAGACCCTTACGACAGGGCGCATGCAGGGGAGACTGTCCACATCGGCACGCCACGCAGGACCAGGGTGTAGAGCACGTGACGGTACCAGAGGCAGCTGTGACCTGAAAGTGCACCCCCAGGGACCCATTGTCTGCTAATGAGGCCACAGTCCCCAAGGCTCCATCACCTCCCCAAAACCAGCACTGTCAGGGGGAGCCAAGTGTCCGGGAAACACACACACACACACACACACACACACACACACACACTCACACACACACACACTGCACACTGGGACGGCAGCACAGGAGGGTTATTTTGAAGGAGGAATTTCCCAACTTTGATGGCTGGCTTATTACTTATTCCGTAGTACCAGGATGGGGTGCCGGGCCTCGGACACGCTTGACGAGAGCCGCGCTGGACCCTCCCTCACCTTCTTTTTATTTTTTTCAACATACAAAGACTGAGCCTAGAAAGGCCTGGATCCTCCAGAGTGGGGAGGCTACCATTCGTCTCCCTTCCCCCAGCTAACCAACACATAGGCATCTCAGCTACTCTCCGAGTGGCTGTGGCAAAATTCCTGACTCACTGGACTTGAGGGAAAGAGACCCGCACAGTCCAATCCATCACAGTGGGGGACAACATGGCGGCAGGAGCAGGAGGCAGGACCCGCAGCACAATTATGTCATCATCAAAAGACAACGTTCCAGAGAAGAAACAGCCTGAGTATCCACCCAAAGGAGACCAGCTGGACAGCTATGGCACAAGGCCGCTGACTGAGCCTTGAAGGCTGCATGCAGGGATCCTTCTGTTTTGTCAAGAGCACAATTTACACAGCTCTCTCACCAGAGGTGCCTTAAAAATGCGTGGACATGACCTGAGACTGCACAGAATAAATGGAAAAGAAAACAGTGTTTCACATCCCGCTGAGCTCTGAGGTGATGGCTAAGTTTGCTTTCTTCTTTATTTTCTCTTGCATATTCTGAATTAGGTTTCCCCACCACTGCCTGGAGGCTGTGTCCTCGAACGGGAAGGGAGTGTCGCAAGGGGATTGGAACAGCCTATCATTTTGTGGGAGGAGCTTATGAAGACTGTCACTCTCGGCATCTCTTCTCCAGCTTCTAAGATGCGCTGATGTTCCGTCTCTGCTTGTCAAGCTTAAGCCGGTGGCTAATTCCGAATGAAAACGTAAGAAGTCAGGGGCACCAGAAGATCAGCAGAGCCCATGTGAGCTAGGGACAGAGCAGCCAGCCTGGCACAGCCTCTCCTGGCCTTCTTCACCCATTCCTGGCACACCGTGGGAACCGTCTCCCAGGAGGAGCCTGAGCAGGACTCGGTCGGCCAGGCGAGGCGACCCCACAGGTTTTTAAGACAGAACAAACCGTCCCCTAATCCGCTTACACTCCGGGCAGATTCTCCAACTAGGAGAAGAAATGGGGTTAACCAGAAGGACAATGGATCTCAATAAGCTGAGAGTGGGCGGGGTCAGGGGTCACCCGCCTCGCCCAGTGTTTTCCTTCAACTGCTTCTGTTCCTGCGGTTTTAACACCCACGGCCCCTGGTGTGTACTGAACAGGAACGAATAGCGTCATCCCACCCCTCAAAGAAGGGGTGGAGCTGTCGGGTCAGAGCCCTTCCTAGTCTGAGATTTCAGGGGTGGGCAACAGTGACTGACAGGTGCACCTTGCACCCCGCCAAGTCAGTTTCCACCCAACGATTGCCACCCAAGAGATGAGTCTGCTCTCTCATTACAGCAAACCTTCCCCTCCGCCGCATGCGATTCCTCTGGATGTTCGATTTAACTGGAAAAGCAGAAGATGCGGTGAGAGAGATCCCAGCTTGGCTGCAGCCAGCACACAGCATGGTGGCTCCTGTCGCTGAGCCCCCAGAACCCGGCACAGAGCCCTGAGGGTCCCCCTCCTTTCACCCTCAAAAAGTCTTTCATCGGGTTTCTAAAGGGGGAGTGTCAGAGTTTGCCGGCTTGTTGCCAATAAATTCACCAGCAAAGGACTAAAGGGAGAACAAGTGGTTTTCTTCGTTCTCACAATTCTGGACTTCGGTTCTCAGTCCAGCTTGGCAGGAGAGCTCACACCAACACCAGGAGACAAGGAACTGGCCACACCATATGCACAGGACGGCAAAGAGAGGGGCAACCTCCTTCGTCAGACAGCATGTCGGCCCAAGTGTGCCAAAGCATGCCACTCACTGAACCAGCCAAAGAAGTCTGGCAGTGGGCTCTGCTCATGGAATTCACTGGTCTCTGCAGCTCAGCATCTCAGTGCTCCCCGGCTGGTGCTTTACCAAGACAGCTTTCCCCCACCTTATTTCACCAGCCCAAGGAATAGTCTCACCCGCCGTGAACTGGGTCTTCCCCATCCATTAGACAATCGCCTGCAGGCTTGCTCAGGGCTTCACTCTACTAATTCTTTACAAACGTGCCCGGAGCGTGAGCCTTCATTTACCAGGTTGACCTGTCTCTGTCACAGTGAGTGACCCGGTCAGCTGACGTACGGTGGTGGCTCTGGCCACTCGTCAATGTGTCAAGTCAGTTCTTCCCAGTAAGATGGCAGTTCGCAGGCTATCAGCCAGGAGCCCACCAAATATCCAACAGCTAAAGCCAAGAGCCCCCTTTCTCACCCCCTCCCACCCATCCCCACCCCACAGCCCGGCCTCTGATGACAGGACTCGCTCAGCTCTCCCACATGCTTGTTTTAAGGCCACCAACATCTGTGGGGTGGAAACCAGGATGGGCTTAATCCTGGGTCACCCTCTCCTGGTGTTTAGCGTTTAGAGCCACAGGGCGGCGGGAGACGCCCAGGTTTATGACCATGTTTCGTGTCTCCCTCCTCTGTGGCTCAGTTGTTGGCCAGTTGAGTTCTTCACGGCTTCCAAGTGGAAGGAAAAACACACACACAGGAAGCCTGTGGTCACACCAGATGCCTGATAGAATCCTGATGTGGAAAAGGAATGGAAAAGAGTATGTGTATGGGGGGGTGGGGGGGGTGATCTGGTTCCTTCTGTCCCCCGAGCTGCAATCAATCAGACAAGCAGGAAAGGAAAGGCTCGGGGAGGTCAGAGGCTTTAATGCAAACCAGCTTTGCCTGGGATTGTTCTTAACGGTGCCAGGAAAGATCCTTGGCTCTGCCACTTCCAGCTGAGGAGCCTGAGTCTCGTCAGTTTCAGCATTTGTGGAAGCCGGAGGCTACCCCGCCTCTGTGCTTCATTGATGCAGAAACAGAAGTGGGAAATCCTTAGGCACGGTGAGCTGTGGTGGTAACCGTCCTGGTAGATGATGGCGGAAGTTAAAAAAAATTAACAGAGGGCTCGTGAGAAGCCTCAGTGAGGAAAGGAGCTTTGCTGCTAAGCCTGGCGACCTGGGTTCAATCCCCCAGACCCCACATCGTGGAAAGAACAGAAAAGAAATAAATTAAATGTTTCTCAGAGGGGGACATCTGAACCGAGGTGACATATGGATTTGATTGGTTTGGCTGGTAGTTTCTGAGACACCATCTCACTGTGGAACCCAGGCTGGCCTCACACTCTCCCCTGCCCTCCCCTAAGTCTCCCGTGGCAGCCTTTAGGCTCCTTGGGAACACAGGCATATACTTCCGTGCCTGGCAGCTGACGTCTGAGGGAACAGAGAAGCACTCGGGCAAAGCAAGAGGCAGAGCGGGATGGAGAAGCTAGGCAGGGTCCGAGTTGCCAGCGGCCTGGGGAGGGGGTGCTGCCTGTCTGTGGGGTCTCGAGGGCCAGAGAGGAGGATGGGCTAGGTAGGGCCCCGTGTGCCATACAGCGGGAAGGACGCAGTGGCCTGCAGATCTGCAGAGCAGGGCACGGGGCCACGGATCACGACATAACCTCTATCCAGCTGTGAAAGGCAGGTGTTGGGGAGCGGGTGGAGGCTGCTGGCCAAACGGAGATGGGGTTCCTTGCCACTCCCTTGGTCACCATCAGAGACCCTGGAAGTCTGCTGACTCGGTCCTTCTGAGACACTTGCTTCCTCAGACACACTGTGAAGGGACCCTCCCCCCATCACCACCACACGCCCACCGCCGAGCCCCGCATTCAGCTGAGTCTATGGACCTGGGACATTTAAAGGTTCTTTAGCTTTAAAAAGACTTTTATTGAGGTGCAGGCTGTGACAGACAGGTCCCTGCGTGCCATCAGACCAGCCAGACTTCAACTACAGAGGTGCCCACATAGCCGCGGCTGCCAGGAAACCCCCCCACCCACATCCGGTTGGTGTATCCCTAGACACAGCTTGTCTCAGGTCGGAAGTGGGTTTCCCTGGGACCTGCCGACCCCTTCAGCCAGGGTACCGTTGAACTTCCCTAGGCCCCAGATCCTGGCCCGGGAGGGGTCTTTGGGGACGGGTGGGCGCTGACATCTGTGCCTATACACTTAGATAGATGTGAAGCGGGCAGCTTGGGGAGTGTCCGGCTCCCCCACCCCCTTCCTGGGCAGCAGCGCATTAGCCTGGCTTGGGCGCGCTCAGGGCCTCTCACTGGATGGCGGGCTCCAGGGAGGCAGCGGGGTCTTAATGCTATCGGTACCTCCCGTGGTTACATCCCCTGTGGACTGGGGGTCAAGGCGTGGCTGGAAAGGGAAATAACTTCTCTTCTAAACTCTAAAACCCTATGTTGTGAAGAAATCTACCAGCCCTTCCCTTCAAGGACAAAGGAATCCCCCAGACTTCCTCTCTTCCTCCTTCTCCTCCCTTCCTCCTCCATAGATGCTGATAAGGGAGAATGGGGGAGGGGGATACAGCCTGTCATTCTCTCTAGGCTGGAGTCTCTCTGGTTTTAGGTTTTATGTCTGTGAGTCCGTGGTAGGGGACAGCTTTTGAGGCAGGTTTCTCGGCTCTCACTATTAGCTGTGTGGTCTTCGTCAAGTGGCCTCACCTCTTTGAGCGGGCTGCAGATCACACCACTAACATCGTTGGGAAGATTCAGTCAGGTGCCGAAAATGCTTGCCCTGAACATGCACAGTTAACACTATGTCCATGACCCTCGCTTTTTTTTTTTGGAGGGGGGGATTCCGTAGACCTGGGCCACTTCCCTCTTTCCCAGTCATCTCTGTGGTCCCACCTGCCCCAGCACTGGGGCGTGATTGGGGTCGTCCCCATCCCCTGAGGGAGGCGCTATTGACTGGACATCCAAGGCTAAAAGTGCTTGCAGGTCTCTCTGTGTATTTCCCACAGCCACTGTTCCGGGTTGTAGCCCTAGTACACCTGCGCTCCCCTGGATTGGCTTGCGGCTTATTTACAGGGCTCGCAATGTGCTCCGAGGCTCCCCGGAGAGGCATAATTGTGCACTGGGAGGTAAACTTGAATACTATTTACAATTAATTTCCGTCGATCCAGCAAGGCGGGGGGGGGGGGCTCTGTGTGGCCCAAAGGAGCAAGCCTGGGGCTGGTTGCCCACTAACTGCCCCCAGAGGGCACTTGGGAAAGTCTCCAACATCTCCTAAGCTGGCCACAGCCCTGTCCAGGGACTCCCTGGACTCTGCAGGGGTGACCAGTCTCCCAGTTTCCTCTCCTGTCCCTCCCCAAGCTGCTGAGGACCAGCTCCCCTTGCGTGTGGCACCTCTTCAACCTGGGGTGAAGCACCCCCCAACTCTTGGTGTCACTCCCTGCAGTCCAGTCTTCAGATGCCCGGACATTCCTTCCTTCCCTCCTCCTTCTCCCCCCTTAAGGTGGGGCCTCAGTCAGCAGACCTGGTTCCAAGCCCACGGCACCCCATCTTAGTTGTGTAACTCCAGTCCCCCACCTTCCAGCATGGCAGGGGTGACTTTTCCCCCAGCACCAGTCATAGGCTAAGGCCCAAGAAGTGACTGCCCCCCCTCACCCCAGCTTTCTGTTTTCCTGTCCCCCTTCCCCCACACTCCAGCTCCATCTCCTCTTCTTGCCTGGGTGTGCTCCAAGATATCCCCCCACACACCCACAAATCCCCTCCGTGTCCCCGCTGGAGAGAAGGCACTATTGGCATTGGTTGGTCCTCAGAGGGACCCAGGAGAACGTGTTCCGCAAGCCGCAGAGCTTACGTGCTGCCCTCTGCTTGCAAAGCTCCGCAGCTGGTCCAATCCTGTTGCCACCTGTCCACAGGGGTCGTTCCCAGAACACCAGGAGGCTTTTTAACTTTAATGCAGACATTAACTGGGGCACAGGCCGTGACCAGAAGTCCAGTGCGTGCAGAGAAGGGGTGGGGGGGAAGCCGCAGGGGGAAACAGCGGGGGGGGGGCGTGTGGGTCCCCTCATGTGCATGACAGGAAACTCCAGTCAGAACAGGGACTCTGCAGGGGACAGCCTGGAGGAGGAGGCCAGGCTCCAAGGGGGTCAACAGCTGGAATCGGCTCTGGTTCCGCAGCTTCTCCAGTGGAAATAAGAATTCCTGGTGTCCTGCCTGGCTGTTTTGGTCGGAAACATTGCTCAGAAGTGGACTCTGCAAGGATCCAGGAGGTCCAGGAGGCCTGTGACCCAGAGCGAATCCCCCATGTCATCCTGTATCTCAGTGGCATGTCCTGGGGGATGTGGCAGCAAGGGTGGTGGGCATGGGGGCTCTGGGTAGCAAAGATGCTGGGCATTGAGGGCGTTGGCCGGGGTGGGGCGGCCAGGGTTCTGGACTTCGGTGCCCCCAAGCCAGGCTCCTTGAAGCAGCTGGAAGCCCCAGCCTGGGTCACCACAGAACTGTCTTGTCATAAACACCAAGACCCAGCAAAGCGGGGAACGGACTGTCTGTCCCCTGATGAAGTGTGCGTCCAGCAGCCTAAGCTCCCGTGGCCTGGGGGAAGAGGGGGAAACTGGCCCCGGCGCAAGGGACATGTCACATCTGTGCAGTGAGTCACAATGGAGACGTGACCTAGAAAAGGCCAGAGCTGGACACTTGGAGGCAGAAGGTCTTGGACCCGCCATGGCTAGCTCCTGCCAGATTCTCCCCTTCTCTCCCCACCCCCCTTTGTCCCAGGAGACCTCAGAAGGTGGGGAGAATGGGAGTAGGGGGAGGAGGTCAAGTATGTTTTCTTTGCCACATGGAATCATTTTTGAAAACAACTTGCAACACTTCTTAAACGGGTCATTAAGAAGGTCACGTGGATCCAATGAAGGGCCCCAGCCCTCTTTCCTGAATGGAGCCAGGCAAACAGAGGTTCTAATCCGGTCTCTAGAAAAGTCTGGCTGGATGCCCTTGGATAAATTGCTTAACCTCTCTGAACCTCAGGTTATATAAAAAGGGATGTCAGTCAGTGCACCTTATCGTGAGAAGTCAATGAGAAGATGCATGTAAATTCCTTAATGTGTGAAGTGCTTGAAGGAATGCAGACCGTCAGGAGCATCTGGAACATTCTCCGCAGGCAAATGCTCGGTAAGGAACGACGTCTGTGGGGCTGGTAGAGCAGAGTTCAGGTCTTACCTCAGTGCCTGCTATGCTAGGTATCCAGTGAGTTACCTCCCTCCTCCAGACCCCTTCTCTGCCATTTGTGGGTGTCTGTCCCTAGCCACAAGGCCACA
The DNA here is from genome assembly GCA_023101885.1 of Typhlomys cinereus. NCBI lineage: Eukaryota > Metazoa > Chordata > Mammalia > Rodentia > Platacanthomyidae > Typhlomys > Typhlomys cinereus. The sequence continues at coordinate 583,640 of JALPQD010000062.1, read as the reverse complement.
CCCACCCACCCACAGAGCTGAGCGGTGCCTCATCTCGAGAGTGTGGTTGGAGCAAGAGTCGATTTGACTCTGCTTCCAGGTCACGACCAAGCTCAGAGACAGTGTGTGTGAGTGTATGTGTGTGTGAGAGTGCATGTGTGAGCGTGTGTATGTGAGTGCGTGTGTGAGCGTGTATGAGCATGTGTGTATATGTGTGTGTGTGTGAATGCATGTGTGTATGTGTGAGCATATGTGTGTATGTGAGTGTGTGAGCATGTGTGTGTGCGAGTGTATGTGTGTATGTGAGTGAGTGCGTGTGTGAGTGTGTGTATGTGAGTGCGTGTGTGTGAGTGTGTGAGTGCGTGTGTGAGCGTGTATGTGTGTGTGAGTGAGTGTGTGAGTGTGTGTATGAGTGAGTGCATGTGTGAGCGTGTATGTGTGTGAGTGAGTGTGTGAGTGTGTGTATGAGTGAGTGCATGTGTGAGCTTGTGTATGTGTGTGAGTGAGTGTGTGAGTGTGTGTGAGCATGTGAGCGTGTGTGAGTGTGTGTGCGAGTGTATGTGTGTGTGAGCGTGTGAGTGTGTATGTGAGTGAGTGCATGTGTGAGCGTGTATGTGTGTGAGTGAGTGTGTGAGTGTGTGTATGAGTGAGTGCGTGTGTGAGCGTGTATGAGTGTGAGTGTGCGAGTGAATGTGTGTATGTGTGAGCGTGTGAGTGTGTATGTATGTGAGTGAGTGTGTGAGCGTGTGTGAGTGTGTGCGAGTGTATGTGTGTATGTGAGTGAGTGCGTGTGTGAGTGTGTGTGAGCATGTGAGCGTGTGTGAGTGTGTGTGCGAGTGTATGTGTGTGTGTATGTGAGTGCATGTGTGAGCGTGTATGTATGTGAGTGAGTGTGTGAGTTAGTGTGTGTGAGTGCGTGTGTGTATGTGTGTGTGAGTGTGAGTGTGTGAGAGTGAGTGTGCGAGTGTATGTGTGTATGTGAGTGAGTGTGTGTGAGTGTGCGTGTGAGTGTGTGTATGTGAGTGTGTGTGAGCATGTGTGTATGTGTGTGAGTGCGCGTGTGAGCGTGTGAGAGAGAGTGTGTGAGCGTGTATGTGTGTATGTGTGTGAGTGCGCGTGTGAGAGAGAGAGAGAGAGTGTGTGTGTGTGTGTGTGTGTGTGTGTACCTAAGAGCACTTGAATATGTTTGCCTGTGGAGGCCCAATGATAACTTTGGGAATCATCCTCCCAAATTGCTCTACCTCCTTATTGCTTTGCTCTGGGTTTTCCCGGGCTCTGCTCGCCAAGAGCGGGAAGTGCAGGGTGCCACCATTTCCACGGGGCATTTTGCGTGGAATCTGGGATCTAAGCTCAGCTCCTTGTGCTTGTGAGGCAGAGGCTTCAACCCCTGAGCCAACTCTCCATCCCAAGATGCAGCTGTGCAGTTGACTCATGACGCTGGACCATCTCCAGCAAGGCCTACAGGGGACAGATGAGAAGGAGGGTACCCCTCTGCCCTCTACCCTCCACCCTCTGCCCCAGAAGGTATTCTTAACCCCTCCTGCCAGAGCTGATGGGAATGCAAAAGATAGGAGAGGCCCCTGTGACCCCCAGCTCACAGACCACAGGGACTGAAGCAAGAGACAGATAGCACCTGAACCCCCAAATACCTACAGCCTAAAGCATGGGACCCCCGCAGCTTGCTCCCTCTTTCCACGAAGTCTCTCAGGACCTGATCATCCCAGAGCATCCAAAAAGCAAAGTCAAAGTCTTGGGAGTTCAAAGTTTCCTATCTTTCTCTTCAGGTGGCGGTAACCTGCAAGCATGGGGGGGGGGTGCTGGCCCACTATCTGTTTGGTTATAATGGAATGAAGTGGGTTCGCTCTGATCACCTCCCCATGCCAGAGACTGTGAAGATTGTTCGGGGCACTTGCAGGGGACACATAAGTAACTCCATCTTTCTTGCACCATAGCACAGGGCAGAGCTTTTCTATTTCACTCTGCTTGGTTCAAGGCCTGTCTCCTCAGGAGCTCAGACCTCTGACTCATGACCAACGGCAGTAAGGCAGGCTCTGCATCCACATCCCGCTGAGAGGAAAGGGTGCCACACCCCGGATGCCCCCTCGAAACACCATTCACCCTGTGCAAAATCAGCTGGACATTGGGGCATGGAAAGAGATTTCACTTTGGTCTTTAGGAGAGACGCCCTTGGAAGGTCTAGATTGTGGGGAGTCCATGGAGGTGGCAGCAGGGGTGGGGGGACGATTCCCCAGTGATGCTCAGAGCATGTTGGTCTCTCTCTCGTTCCCGGAAGTCTTCTCGTGGATCGAGGACATCTTGGTGAAGCTCCTGTGGCTAGGATACGAGTGGCCCGTGTCCTCGCTCAGAGCGTTGACCAGGCGAGAGAAGATGGTCACTTTAAACTTCTTAAAGTCCTGGCCCATGAACACGTACAGAAAGGGGTTCACGCAGCTGTTGGCGATGGCCAAGGCAGTGGCCAGGGGCAGACCCAGACTGAAGACGGACACGGGCACGGCGGTGTGGTGCAGCTCCAGTAGGTGGAGCGTGTGGTACGGGCACCAGCAGAGGAAGAAGGTGATGATGATGGTAACGATAACCTTGAAGGGCTTCTTGTTCTTGGCCAGGTGGTTGCGCCGCAGCCGGCACACAATGGCAGCGTAGCAGGCCGTGATGACCAGCATGGGGACCAGGAAACCGCCGAGGAAACGGGTGATGGTCACCGCCACCTGTCGGCTGAACCCCACCGCATCCAGGGAAGACACGTGATGGTGCGGGGAAGCCCCGGCCACCTCCGACAGGCTGAAATTGTTAAAGCAGGATATCTTCCCGTGCACATCGACCGTGTCCCGGAAGACAAGAGACGGAGAACTCAAGAAAAAAGCCAGGATCCAGATGACCACGCAGGCCACATAAGCCAGGCGGACGTGGCGGTGGTTCTGGGACCAGACGGGGAGCGACACGGCCACGCAGCGGTCGATGCTGATGGCGCTCAGCAGGAAGACGCTGGTGTACATGTTGTGCGCGAGCAGGAAGTTGCTGATCTTGCACAGGGCCGTCCCGAACACCCAGTGGTAGTCCATGGCGGCGTAGGCGATGTGCACGGGCAGGAACACACTGAACAGGAAATCGGCCACCGCCAGGTTGACGAACCACACGGTGTTCACCGTCTTCTTCATCTTGAAGGTGCCAATGACGATCACCAGCCCGTTGCCCAGGATCCCAAAGAAGCAGATGACGCTGTAGACCACCACCAGGAAGATGCGGGCCGCCCTGGCTCCCGGCGGCGACATCTCCTCCATAATCATGACGGAGCTGAAATCATCCAAGTAGTCCCCATCGTAGACCACGGTAGAGTTGTCATCGTCATACTCCATTCTCTGCACGGGAAAAACGGGCTCACTGGGGGAATGGCTCCCATGGAATGGATATCTGGGAGATTGCCCTGCACACCCGACACCCCACCCCGGGGACCAGTCGCGCCCTCCTGGGCTCTGAGCAAACCCACGTGCTCCCCCTTTTCTGCTGAGTAAAGGCAATGCCAAGATCCACAGCCCCATCTCACATCTCAACAAGCACCCCATGTTCTCTTGGGGATCCTTTCTTCTCCTGCGGAGGGTGGACGAGGAGTCACCCACAGGCGGCTGGGATCCAGAATGCTGCACCGGCCTCAGAGCAAGATAGAGGTCTAGGGCTGTGGCTCCGCCCACGCTTCCCAAGCCCAGGGGAGGGGGCCTTCCCAGCCTCTTCACCTACTCCCAACATAAGTTCTGACCTTAGGAGACCCTCACCGTTCACTGCCACAGAGCAGGGCGCCCCAAGTCCGTCCTCAGCCAGTGGGTGTCTGTCCACAGCTAGAAATACCTGCAGGGGAGGAAGAAGAGGCAGGGTTGGGTCTGGTAGGTCTGGAGCTAGGGCAGGATGAGGGGGGGGCGCACTGGCCCGTTTGGTGGGAGAAAGCAAATTTTCAAGCTGGGAAGGGGTGTTGCTTTTGCACCTAAACCACCCTGCCTTCACCCTAACCATCCCCCACCCCCAACATGCCCAGAGACTACAGTCTGAAGTCAGAAGGGGGTGCACGTAGACGCCCAGGAGAGTGTGGACGACTCTCCCTGAACACCCACAGCAGGGAAGGACCCAGAAAAAAAAAGACTATGTCAGCAGTGAGGGTGCAGGGTGGAAGGGCTGCTCCAAGCGTCACCAGGCTCCCAGGACTGACACCCTGCATGGGCAAGTGTCCCCCAAGGCATCTTCCAGGCAGTGTTCTGCTGTTGCCTTAAAATGATGTGCACACAGGTGCTGGGGTGATGGCTCGGAGCTTAAAACCTTTGCCTCATGGGCAAAGTGATCTGCGTATAGGTCTCGGGTCCCACATAAAAACACCAGGCGGAAATGATGGTGGTCGGCACTTCTGGAGGGCGGAGCCTGGGAAACCCCACAGCAAAGCAATAAGGTAAAGCAATCCAGGATGACTTCCGGTGTCACTCTTTGGCTTCCACAGGTAGGCACAGTACTGTCTGATGCACGCGCACACACACACGCACACACACGCACACACACACACGCACACACACACACACACACACAGTGGACACTGAGGTGGATCTGGTGGCACAGACTAATCCCAGCATTCAGCAGCTGAGGCAGGAGGACTGAGTTTCGGGCCCAAATGAGCAGCGTCGTGAGGCCATCTCCAAACAAAATGGGAAACTGAGGCTTGGAGAAGGATTCGTCATTCTCTCGGCTGTGATCGCCATGACAGAGACCCCCTAGAGCCAGTGAGCATCCCCAGATAGACAGCCGAGATGGTTCTGCATCCAGCCCTACGACCACCTTGTCGGGTGTCTCCCCAGGCTCCCAGGAGTTTGCAGGCTTGGCCAGGCTAGAGGTGGTAGGGAGGGGATGGGATTTGAATTTGACCACTGTCACTTCCCTCTGAACCTCAGCGAAGTGGGAAAACTCACATTGCAGAGTGAATCACAAGGCCTCAATGCACTTGGACATTTGCCTTGGTGCTGGTATACAGAGCACCAACAATAGTTAGGAGATGCATCACTGCCTGGAGGTGCATAGATGGCCGGCAGGATTTGAACCCAGGGCTCTAGCTAGGCGTGTCAGCTGATGAGGTGGCAGACCAGTACCACTTTCAAGCAGCCCTGCTCTCCTGCAATCTAAGAACATTGCTGGCTCCTATGGACTAAAGTTTGTACTTTATTACAGAAAAGGTGGCTTTTGCCAACTTTGGGGGAAAAAAAAAACACTCCGAGCACCCTACTGAGATGGCCTGTGATTGCACGGGTAGGCGGAAGAAGGTCAGGGAGGGACGACGCCAGAGTTGCCGGAGGAGCCACACATCTGATCTCCCCCGACTCCAGCTCCACTCAGGGGCAGCCACCTCCGGCTCCTTCCTGTGGCTGGAGGCCCTCTGCCACTTGCCAAGAGCTGGTAGGTCCTAGTTATGCCACAAGTTAGCTTGGGGACATGCAGCTCTCTGCACACGACGTGTGCATATTTGTGTATGCATGCATGCACACGTGTGCTCGCCTGTGTGTGATAATTGTGGTGTTTGTACATGTGTGTGCTTACGTGTATGTGTGTGTGGTGTCTGTGTGTGTAAGTCTGTTCTATGCAAGCATGCCTGTATGCATGTCCGTGTTCGTCTGTGTCTGTGTATGTGTGCATGAGTTTGTGACTCTGTGTGTGTGTGTGCGCGCGTGTGTGTGTGTGCAGGTGTAGATGTATGTCTATGTGGTGTGTATGTGTGTGAAGCCTGTATGTACCTATGTGTCCATGTATGTGTGCATGTATGCCTGTGTGGCGTGTGTGTGCATGTATGTGCATGCCCGTATATGCCTGGATGTCTGCATATGCATGCATGCGTGTCTGTTGGTGCGTGTGTGCATAGGCATGTGCTTATGCATGCCTGTGTGTCTGTGTGTGTGATCAGTCCTGACTGCAGCACCCACTGCCTCACAGGCACTGTCCTGCAAGTTTCTGAGTCCTCCCTCCCCCCAGAATTCCACTTTGAGAAGGACAAAGCAGATCCACACCGGTGAAGCCTGAGGATGCACAGCTGGACTCCTGGGCCGAGATTCTGACTCCCAGGGGAAGCAACCTCTCCGACGAACCCTGCTCCCATGAAGGGTGGGCAGCCCCAGCCCACCCATTCAGACCCCTCTAGGCTTGACCCTTGAATTCTATCAGCCTTGCTCTCATGAATGTCCTGACCCTCCCACGCTGACCCTGCCTCTCTCCTCGTTGCCCAGGACCCACAACTTCAATGGCGGCCAGTCTTTATTGGTGCCTTCCTGATGCTTGGCACGCACACCAAGACAGACTGTGTCACTTGATGCACAACATCCCGCCTCACTCTGGAAAGTCCCGCCTGCGGACTCTGTGGATTAAGAGACCCTGGATCCCTTCCCCAGCACACCGTCCAATGGGGTAATCTCTCTTATCTTCTACTTTAAGCTTCCATTCCTGTTCTTAGGCTCGTCTACCTTGAGGCCAAGCCACAGTCTCATGGCCACAGTGGCCTACCCCACCCCTTCTTCCCCCTCCCCTAACCCTCAACCACAACCCCCGTCCGTACCTTTTATGAAAATGTTGGGGAAATTATTACAAAGAGCAGCGCAGCTTCCCCTGAGCACAGGATTCTTTCCTCTATCTTGATAATTCAAGATTTACAACCAATCACATTTCCCTTTTCGATGGGGCCACAAGGAAGCTCAGAGTCCTCTTTTCAAGTGTAAGACAATGACTGTCTGAATTCTGCTGGTCTCTGTTCCGGATGACCAGCAGCAAGGGGACCACATGGCAGGGAGCCGGACGCTGCAGTAAACACCACGCAGCGAACAGGCTAGCCAAGGGTGGTACATTCCGGTCACTTCCCATCTAGAGTGAGGAAGGCGGGTGAACACCAGAGGTCGGCTCTGGTTCTTAACCGTGCGGTCTATAGTGTTTTCATTCTAAGTCCCCCTTGTCTCGCTTTTCTGAGACCCTGCCCTAGGACATCCCCTTCCGGTTTTCAGAAGCATCTGTCCCCGATCTGGCATACACATGAGGTCACTCACAACACCTGTCGTCCATGACAACCAGGGCCAGCGGCTCAGCCTGATGTTCTTCCTCCAGAGCCGAGGGCAAGAGCATCAGCGGCCTCGCTTCAGACCCTGAGCTCACCCCAGAGACTCGTCTGACTCACCCGATCCGTGTCTAGGCCTTTTTCCTTGGGGCCAGAAGTCTCATGAGTCTTTAAGAAAAAACGAGGGGCCAGGGGACTGGCTCAGGAGTTAAAGCCGTTGCCTCACAAGCCAAAGGACCTGAGTTCAGATCCTCCAATTCCATGAAAAAAAAAATTGCCAAGAAGAAATTGTGATGATCTGTAATTCTGGTCTTGGAAGGCGAAGCCTGGGAAACCCCAGATCAATACAAGCAGGAAGAAGCTATCCAAGATGCAATCCAAGATGATTCCGAAGTCACCCTTGGGTTTCTACAGGAGCATACACTCAAGTACACACACACACACACACACACACACACACACACACACACGAAGATGGAGGAGGAGGAAGAAGAAGAAGAGGAAGAGAAAGAGGAGGGAAGAGAGGAGGAGGAAGGGGGGAGGAAGAGAAATGGGGTAAGGGACAAAGGAGGGAAACTGCATTAGAAGACCCACATGTGGGAGCCCCCCAAACAAGGTGCCCCTGGCCTGGGAGCCTCAGGGGTGCCACCTGTAAAGTGGGGGGGTGACAACACCCACCCCCAGAGTTACTCCTCACCAGCTCCTTAAGGCCACACAGAACTCTTCTTACACATGCCTGCCCTGGGTCCCCCTAGCTCAGCCCAGACCTGGAGTGCTTGCAGAAGAAACAGCCAAGTCAGTGGTCAGGGACACGAGCAGTTGGAGTGTTCTGCTTCGAGGGGAAGAGACACCAGCAAGAACGGGGACACGGGAACCCTTCCTGGACCAGCCCGGTGCCCTGAGACCAGCCCGGTGCCCAGCAGCAGCCTGCGGAATGCAAAGTGACTTTCTTTTCCCAGGGTGAGGAGACTCAGCTCCTTCTCTGAGCTGAAAGCCAAGTGAGAATGTCTTCTGGCAGGGGGGTCCTTCTCCCAGCAACTCCCTCCCTTACAATGGCTAGAAGAGTGTGTAGCCCCCCAAGAAGATGTATCCACCAGAATCTGTGGATCCAGGTCTGCTCAAAAGGAAGGTCTTGGCAAAAGTAATAAAAGGGTCTTGGGACTGAAGAGATGGCTCAGGGGTTAAGGCTCTTGCAAGCAGAAGATCGTGCGTTCGGATCCCAGGTCCCACATTAAAAACACCAGGTGGGAAATGGCAGTAGCCTGCACTTTCTGGCCTAGTGGGCAGAGCCTGGGAAATCCCAGAGTGAAGCAAAAAGAAAGTAGGAGCAATCCAGGATGATTCCCCATGTCACTCTTGGGCCTCCGTAGGTAGATACAGACACTCAAATGTTCTCTTGTACACACACACACACATACACACACAAGAAAAAAAAATCAAAATAGGGCTGAAGAGATAGCTCAGGGGTGAAGATTCTGCCTCGCAAGCAGAAGGGCCTGAGTTCAGATCCCAGGTCCCACGTAATAGCGCCCGGTGGAAAGAGCAGCTACATGTATACTTCCAGCTCTGGAAGGCAGACCCTGGGAAATCACCGAGTAAAGCAATAAAAGGAAGTGGAAGCAATCCAGGATGAGCAGTCACCCTTGGGCCTCCACAGACACACACACACACACACACATACACACACATACACACACACAAGCACACAAGTAAATAAATCAGGAGCAAACCTTCTAGGGAGGAGTGCTATACCCGGCATGTATCAGTCCAGCACTCTGGGGAAAGCTGACCAGGAAGTGGGCACAGAACAGGGAGACACAACATCCGCAGTGTCCCACGGGGCAGGGTGAAGGCGGTGTATATGTGTATGTGTGTGTGGCGGGAGTGACCTGGGTTCAGGCACAGAGCTTTGCAGGAACCGGGTAGGGCGTGGTCCAGAAGGTTGGCTCCCGCCCACCCCACTCAGGACCTCTCTGCCTCTCAGTCCTCCCTCAGAGCCTAGGGAAAGAGCTCTTATGGAGAGATGCATGATGCATGCTACAGCCAGGATCCAGGCTGGACAGGCACAAATATCCCCTGGATGGGGGGAAAGACAAAATTGAGTCCTTCATGAGGAGCCGCAGCGCTGCACAGGGGACGCAAGGTCACGGTGTTACGGGGTGACTGTCCGCCAGGAACAAAACTCCAGGTGTGAGGGTCAAACAAAAAGCAGGTGTATTACTATTACTCTGGCCAGAGGGCCCCGGTCCATTGATCAAAACCAGTCATGAGCCAGAAGCCCCAAAAAGATGGTTACGCATATTATCTACACATCTCGTTTAAACAAAAGGAAGGAGGAGAGCCCTTTGGGACAATGATCTAGCTAAGGACTGTAACATTCTCCTGGATGGCTGTCTACTCTATTTGCTAAGGAAGGGAAGAGGGACTGGGTACTGAGGTAATCAGATGCCATTGGAACTGATGTTTGTCAGGCAGACAAAATAGCTCGGTGGATAAGATACCTGCTTGCAAACCTGGTGACCTGAATTCAAGTCCCAGAAGCCTATATGGTGCGTGTATGCACCTTCCTGCTTCAAATGAATTGATAAAATAATTTTAAAAAGAAAAAAACTTAGGCTTATTGAGGGCAGAAGCTTTCTCACAGCAACCTCTTATCTCAGTCCCAGTGGAAGGGAGGGGGCTAAGACAGGCTCCCTAAAGTATGGGCTTTTCTTAACATTTTATCCCTGTTTTAACAGGAAGCTCACACAGCAGCGACTCATGCTCAGCAAGTGCCCTGCGACCCTAGAACCAGATGCCCAGGGAGGACACTTGAGGGGCCGGACCTTGTGGTCAGACCCCTCCATCTTGTCTTGGGAAAGTTCGAGAACTTGTTTTCCCACATTCCTGTCCTTCTGCCTTATCAGCCCTTTCTCCAGCCTTTATCCACCAGATAATTGGATCAACTACCAGGAGTCGGTTTTCTCTCTTGTCTCTCTGGCAACAGGAAGCTTGACTGATAGCAGGTATAAAAAAGGGGTGCTTGGGCCCCAGCCCCCCCTGCTCCCCCACCCCCCACTTCTTGCACACACCAGTACTCTGTCCCTTCTGGATTCCTGCCATGGCTCAGGTGCATTCTGCCAGGCCAGGGGACGTCCTGCCACACTCTGGGAAACCTATAAAACAGCTGGGGAGATGGTTAAACCCTTCGCCTCACAAGCGGGAGGACCTGAGTTCAGATCCCAGGTTCCACATGAAAGTGCCTGCAGTGGAGGCAGGAAGGGGGAGAAGGGCGTGTCTCCTCCCTCTGCTCTTTCCTGCAGTCCAGAAACACCACAAAGAAATGCACCAGCCCCCAGAGCCCGCGCAAGGGAGTTTGTGCCTGGCTTGGTGACCAGTTCCGCTAAGGAGCCAAACAAGCCACGTTCCGGCTCACACCCAACAGACTTCTCGGCTGGGTAGAATGAACTTGGACTCGGACGAAGCAACGGAAGTAACAGAGACAGCTCAGGCAGAGAGAAGACTGTTTAGCATTCTGACCCTTCCAGAACCTTCTCCCCAAACCCCTGTGGGACCTGGTAGCCCCCCACACACACACACACCAATCCCCAAGCAGATGGATGCTCCTACCCACTTCTCAGCTTGGGAAAGACACATTTCAAGATTTCCCGGTTCTTCCTTTTCCGAGGAGCACAAAACGCTCAAGCACATGGCGTACAAATGCATATACAACACATTGCAATATTCCAAGCACAGAAAGGGTGAGGCATGTGCCCCAGCAAGCTCAACCCAGCCAGACGTGTCCAATCAACCACTCGGGCCAGAGCACGAAGCTCAGGGGTCGGCAGGGGGCTCTAAACCCTGCTCAGCTGCCTCCTCATCTCCTTGGAACATTCCAGAATCTATTGGCCTCTGTCCCAGAGGAAACTCCAAGACCCCCCCATAGGTGAATGCAGATGCTCCATCTCTTGAGTGCCTGCACCCCTCTACTTCTAGCAAATGGCCACGTGCAGGGGAGAGGGGTTCCATGCGGCAGTGACGAGATTCTGAGGGAATCTCTCATTGCCCCCCAACATTGATGTTAGGGGGGCTAGTTCCCAGGTAGTAGTCTAAACACCAGGATATAACAGACCACTGGAAAGTGGGGGCACGCCTCTTTCACCTTCACCCCTCCTCCCTTAGCCCACACAGTGGCCCCATCTTACAAGAGAGCATCTAACTGAGGCCGAGGGCCAGCGGCTTGTCCAAGGTCACCCCTCGTCCTTCCTAGTGATTGGCAGTACAGACCTGGGCCCAGTGAGCTCACAGCTCACTGCTTCAGAAGTAGCCTTCAGGCCCAGTGGACCAAGGGACATCTGGACAGCAGATGTTTGCCTTCCGCTCTGCGCTCCGTCCCTGTCCTGGCCACACGGGCACCCCGAGTCTGCAGACAGAGCCCACTCCCATCCGTCTGTCCGGCAGCTCTGCCTCCTTCTGTCTTCCCGCTGCCTTGTTCTCCCTCTCGGCTCCCCTGTGGGTCTCTCTCTCCCTGCCGTCCCCCTCCCAGACTCACCTCCTCTTGGCTCCTCGTTCCTTCTCTGTCCCTTGTCCTCGCAGCCGGCTGACCTTCAGTGTCCCCTCACCTCTGTCTGGCCTGTCAGTCAGCAGTGCTCCCGCCCACTGCCAGCACGTCGGGAAGTTGGACAGGCAGCAGGCACCTGGCCAAATACAGTGGGCTTATCAGACCCATGTGCAGATAGATAGCCCGGGGTGGGGGGGGCACTGTTCCTTTCTCTGCCTGGGCTGACTGAGCTCCTGTCTCCCCTCTTCCGCTGCCCTAGCTGGAGCTGCTGTCACTTGCCTCCCCATTCTTCCAAGGCCCTCGGAGGCCCAGAGAGGGTGAGTGAGCTCTCCTCCGCTCCAGGGCTTAGACCCCTCTTGTGCTTCACCTTGCTCGCCAGTGGTGTGCCCACACCTCATAGGACAGGTTTGCAAAGGAAGACTCGGACAGGTTAAGTAACTAGTCTGGGCTCCACCAGCTTTGCAATGTTTTACTTACTTATTTACGTAAGAGAGAGTGAGAGAAGAGCAAGTGCACACAGGCAAACTGTGGCACGTGGGTGGAGGTCAAGGGACAACTTTCAGAAGTCAGTTCTTTCCTTTCCACCATGTGGGCTTCCAGGGATCAAACTTAGGTCTCCAGGTTTGCCTGCAGGCGCCTTACCAGCTGAGCCATCTCCCAGGCCCCTCACTCGGCATTTAAGCACCAGCTCGGGATTGGACCCACAGCCTCTCTGACCCCAAAAGCCAAGACTGCGACCTCGGCAGCAATCGAAGCAACAGGCATGTCTTTCCCAGCAACCTCAGTCTGGATGAGTCTAGGTTGACATATCTTTGCTGGCTGATCTCATTTACCCCAGACAGAGAAGGGTGTCTTCTCCCCTCTGGCCTCCATGGATGGTTCTAGAAGCATCCAGGGTCTACAGTCTGTGGGCCTCCAAAGTCTGGAGAAACCTGAGTACTTGGAAACCACACAGCAAGCCCCAGATGTTCCAGCCGCAGGCCTGGCTGCCAGTCCCCGGACAGAATTAGCTCTTTGCTGGCGACCGTTTCCTCCCACGCCCCCGCGCCCCCCACGCCCAGCCTAGGCTGACTCACTGAAAGAGGACCAGGAGACTGGGCCCCACTCACTCGCCGCTCGTGATCCAGGCCTGACCTCAGCAGAGGTCCCGGACCAGAAGCAAAGGCCCCCTCTTCCTCCCCTCCATACAGCCCTAGATCTGGCTCTCAGGAGATCCCGCCCCTCTGGGTGATTTATAGGCGTGTCCCGGACCATTTCCTGCCATTTCTGCGCCATCCCAACCAGGGATTGACTGGCTGCCCACCCCCTTTTGTGTCTGCCACAGCTCGCTGCAGGCAGGGGGTAGGGGGACACTCTTCCCATCTGCCGGGGTCCTTGCTGATCTCCCTGCCTTATACCTGGTGGGGTTCCCTCCGACTTCATTGTCCCTCCTATCACCCAGCTTGAAGTGGGGAGACCCTGAAGTGCCTCACAGGGTTAACATGTGTCTGCCAAAATCACCCACCACCTGCACGTCCAGCAGCCGTGGACGGGGACCTCGAATCACTGCCACAGCAACTACTGCTCCCCTCTATTACCAGCCACAGTGGCCTCCGAGCTGACTTGCTCAGAGCACCGAGAGGTTCAGATCTCGGCCCAGCGTTCCACGTAACCCTGGAAGGAGGCCACGAGAGACAGCCTTTGGGCCCCCAACATTGCTAGCTCAAACCAGAGTAAGAACAGACTTTTTTTTCCCTTTTTTAAAAAAAATATTTATTTATTTCAGAAAGGAAGTAGGAGAGAGGAAAACAGAGAGAGAGAGAGAGATGTACATGAGCCAAGGTGCATGTGAGGAGGTCAGGGGATAACTTTCAGAAATTAGTTCTTTCCTTCTGTCGTGTAGACTTCTGAGGCTAGAACTCAGGTCTCGTGGTTTGCGCCCAGGCTCCTTCACTTACCGAGCCATCTTGTGGCCCTTCTTTTCTGATTGGGAATCTCAACATGTGGTTCAGGCCAGTCCTGAACTCTCGATCTTCTTGCCTCGCCTCGTAGACATGTAACTACCATGGCTGCATCTGGCTAAGAACAGATTCCTGTGGTGGTGGCTCATGCCTAGACTTAGAACACTTGTTTGGAGGCAGCCCGGGAGGGAGGGAGGGAGCAAGGGGGGGAGAGAGAGAGAGAGAGAGAGAGAGAACTGGGGATATTGCCCAGTGGTAGAGCATTTGCCTAGCACGTGTGAGGTCCTGGGTTCAATTGCCAATATTGAAGAGAAAAAATTTTCCACTTGTAGCTGGTGAGATGGGTCAGTAAGTGAATGAAAGCGCTTTCTGCAAAGCCTGAGGACTTGGGTTCGGATCCTCAAAACCCCGTAAAATCTAAAAGCTGAATGCACTGCTGTTAGACTACAAGAGACTGTGGTCCACCCTCGGAGCCCACTGCTGCAGCTACAGGGAGAACAGGGAGTGGAAACGCTGCAGTAAAGACACTGCCTCAAACAGTGAAGAAGGAGGGCTGCACAGGAGCTGCCCTCCCACTCCACACACACACACACACACACACACACACACACGCACACTCCATGGTGCATTCATGACCACACACACACACTAATAGTCATAGAAATAAAACGAAGAACAGACTTGCAAACCAAACATGCTCTACCTTGAGCCTGGAAGACCCTCAAAGACCATGAGTTCCTTCCCAAAGAAAAGATGGTCTAGCTGGAGAACGAGGAGTGAGTGAATAGGCTGGGTGGGCTCCTTCACCTGAGACCCCATGGCCAGTGGGAACAGAACTGGAAGGGTCTCAAAGGGCACCTCACCCATTTGTGCTGTGTGATCTGGTCTCGCAGCAAGCCCTGGAGAGAGTAAGGACGAGAAAGGAAAGCAAGACATGAAGGGGAAGCAGGATGTGGGAAACCGGAGCCCTGGATGACACAGACCCTCTGGCGGGCCGGCTGGACTCCCTTGGGGCGATGTCTAAGGAACCTTCTCTCAGCTCTGGGCTCATTTCCTTCCCACCAGTGAGGGCCTAGCTGGAAGATTCCAATAGAGCCTGGACTCTTCTTCCCCTTTGCAAGACAAAAGTTTTTGCTTCTCAATAGTTTTCAGCCATTTTTTAGATTAAGCATAGGACAGAATCACCACTGAACCAGCCCACAGAACAGAGAGGGCAGAAGGGAAGTAAGTACAGGCTGGCAGGGAACCCAGGGGACCTTTAGGTGTCAGGAATGTCAAACTGATTCCTTCTCAGGCTGTCTCCCCTCACACACACACACCCTCCCCAGCCTCCCCACATTCAGCCCTGCGGTGGGGGAAGGCAGCTGCCCAGGACAGGCCAGACTCCTTCAACCCAGCACCCACCCCAGGCAGGAGAAGAAAGAGCCCTTCCCAAGTGTCTCTCCCCAGGGAGCCCAGACTGGGAGCTGGAGGCACAAAAGACTCAGGGTCCTTAATGAGGAGGCACCTGTAGTCAGCGAGGCCATTAGTCCCCGCCCCAGGTCCCTAGGGGGCTGCAGCCCTCTCCAGCTGGAGTGAGGGGGGTCAGGCAGCTCCCCAGCTCCCAAATGGACAGTATCAAGAGGAGGTAGGGGGGAGCCTAGGCGGCCCCTGTATCCACCAACCCCAGCCCTACCTACCTTCTCAGTGGTCTAGGCCTCCAGAGACCCAGAGGCCCCTCAGTCCCCTCCCCCAAAGCCCAGTTGACCTGCAGACCTTTAGGCAAACACAGCCTTTGGCCTGAGGCCAAGCAACTGACCTCCAGCTACCCCCTGGGGAATCCTCTCATGCACCCTGACGGGAGCCCCGACTTTGGCATCCCCCTCCCCCCAAAAAAATCCAAGGTCCCGTGCACAAGCGGTCTACCGGCAGAGGTAGAGCTCCTGCTGATCGGTCACTACACAACGCTAGAACCACACACCAGCCACAGTTTCCCTTCAAGCCCTGTTCCTGTCCAGATGGGGCAGGCCACATGCAGGAGACAGCCCACAGCACATCATACAAAGAGCCACACACCCATCCTCCGTGCTCCCGGGAGACCCTGGGGGAGGAGGAGGAGGCAGGGCAAGGGATTTTTATGCATGTTTATATTTAATGAACCACATGCAAATGAGTTGAAGAATGGCCACAGAGGAGCCGCCCCCCCCCCCCCCCGAGACTCTAGAGGAAGACACAAAAGGCTCTTCTTTTTGAGGAACATCCTTGGGAGTCTAGAACAGGCCCGTGGATTGAGGGGGCCTGAGAGCAGGTGTGGGGGTCATGGGCTGCCCCCAGCACACTAGAGAGCCCAGAGCAGAGACAGCAACAAAATTCCAGGGTCCCTGCTACAGGGAGGGGGGAGGGGGAGAGAGGGCTCGTTCTAAGAGGAACCAAGCCAGTGTCCTAGTTGATGGAGTGCCGGAGGGGAGGGGCTGTGGCCCGGACAGATGGTGTACCGCCTTCCTGCACTTGAAGCAAAGTGGATTTTAATGAAATCTCAGTCCCGGTGCTGAAGCTGGAGCCTGGGTGGGAGGGGGTCTTCCTCGGGTGGGGCCTGACAAGGGTGGGAACTGGGTGGGCAGAACACTTAACCAGCCTCTGGTGTGTTTTTTTTGAGGTGGGGGGGGCTGGAGGGAACTTGAGGGGGGCACGACAGCCATTCTGCCAGGGCCTCTGCAGATCAGAGTTAAAGTGTGAGTACTGATCCCCAAAAGATGGGGAGGGAGCCCTGAATATTTATGACACATTGAAATGTAGATTGGTAGGTTTGACAGTCTTCTGAGGGGCTTGTCACCTTGGACGGGCACACCATCCTCTTGGGGCGCCTGCAGAACTGCATGTAGAGGGAAAAGATCCGGGACAAAAAGAGACAAGAGAGAGAGAGAGACAAGAGAAGAAAAAGAAAAGAAAGAAAGAGAGAAAGAGAGAAAGAGAGAAAGGGAGAAAGGGAGAAAGAATGAGAGAGAGAGAGAAAGAAAGGGAGAAAGAATGAGAGAGAAAGGGAGAGAGGAGAGAAAGAAAGACAGAGAGAAAGAGAAAGCAGAAGGAAAAAGGAAGAGAAAAAGAAAAAGAAAAGAAAGAAAAAAAAAGAAAAAAGAGAGAAAGAAAGCAGAAGGAAAAAGGAAGGAAGAAAGGAGGGAGGGAGGGAGGAAAGGAGAGAGAGAGAGAGAAAGAGAAAGAAAAGTAAAGAAAAGAAAGAGATTGATGACTGGGTCTTGGTAGCCAGGGTCTGACAAAGCTGTTGCGTCCTTGCTGGATGACGGTGGATGAATCATCTTCCTTCTGGCTTCAGTTAACAATTACATAAAATGTAGAACACGCACTTCAGGTCTTCTGTACTGTAGCCGGAACTTATGAAGATAAATCAGACAGCCACGGAAAAGGTGGCAGCCCATCTGGAAGGGGAGTCTTTAGGTGGTCCTCACCAGTCAGCTCCGCGGACCCTTGCCCCCCCAGGGAACCCTTGCCCCCCAGGGACTCTCCCAAGAGTCCCTCATTAGACATCCAGAGGCTGGTCTAACCGGGTGTGTCTGCCTGCAGTCACGGACAGAGTTATATTCGAATATGAGCCAAAGCAAACTTGCAAACTTATGAAACATATGAGATTCAGGGGGTGTGATTTTCTCTTATTTTATTTATTTTATTTTATTTTTATTTTATTTTATTATTTTATTTAGGCAATAGATGATGCAGTTCTCAGGTGTGAACTGAGCAAAGCGGTACTTATGCGTCTGTCCCTCTGCTTCACACCTCTACAACGTACCTCACTCACCCCGCTTCCCTTTCTCCCAGCCATGTCAGACTTCACGTGCACCCCGGCCACCGTGGGTGAAGAGGGCGGTGTGGCCCGCTTCCAGTGCCAAATCCTATGGCTTCCCGAGCCCCTGATCACGTGGGAGAAGAACAGAGTCCCCATCGACACAGACAATGAGAGGTGGGCCCCTCGTGGGAAGCACAGAACTCTGTGAGTTTCTACAGCTACGGTCAGCTCTACGGGGCCGTGTGACTTGGTGGGCCCAGATTCTAGACTCGTGGATGTGTGTGTGTGTGTGTGTGTGTGTGTGTGTGTGTGTGTGTGTGTGTGTGAAGACCATGTACCATTATTGTCCTAGTAGAGAAGGAAGGTGTGTCTGCCCGGGAGCGTCCTAGTGGTGCCTGTGACCCCGATTGTTTGCTGGGGACAGTGCCCCCACAACCTGGTTGAGTCTGGGCTACTCAGTGCCCCCTGGCTATACTGCGGTTGACCGGCCCCTCCCTCACCAGGTACACCTTGCTGCCCAAGGGCGTTCTGCAGATCACAGGACTGAGGGCTGAGGACAGCGGCGTGTTCCACTGTGTGGCCTCAAACATCGCCAGCGTGCGCGTGAGCCACGGGGCAAGGCTCACCGTGTCAGGTGAGGTCTCCCGCCCCGCCCCAACAGGCCTGGTTGGTGGGGTCCGCCTCCTTTGACTCAGTTTCCCCAGCGGCCCTTACCAGCCACTCGGATATGCAGTGCAGGGGAGGGACAGCTGCAAGCCAAGCTTCGGTGACCCTTTTAGCGCTTCCGGGAAGTCCTTCAGGAGGGCCGGGTGCAGGGGTGGACGTGAGGACCCCCAGTGCTCTGGCATCTCCCTGGTCCTCAGGACCTGGTTTTGGGTTGATGGGGTCCTGGGAGATCGGTGGGGTGGGGGGCGAAGAATCGGGGGAGGAGTTCCCAGCCGAATGGAGGAATGTATTTTCTCCCTCCTGCCCCAGGCTCGGGCTCCGGGGCTACAAGGAGCCGACCATCCTCGTGGGGCCTGAGAACCTCACCCTGACGGTACACCAGACGGCAGTGCTGGAGTGTGTCGCCACGGGCAAACCCGCGCCCCATTGTGTCCTGGAGCCGCCTGGGTGAGCCCCCATCACAGCCGCTTGCCCCTCACCCGTCCACCCCCCTGGGAGGGTTGGTCCCAGGGTTGGATCACCCAGCTCCGGAGGACTTTGAATCCGTTCGTTCGTCGGTGGGTCGTCCCCTCCTTGTGGCCGGGGGGGAGGGGCTGAGTTTCTCTCCCTCTGGGGCCAAAGGAGGTCACCCCGCAGCCGCATTCTCCCTCTCCCCCTGCAGGGCTGGCTAGCTCCCTGGGTTACAAGGTCCAGGCCAGACCGATCTCTTCCAGCCCTCACGGCCTCCAGAAACCTCTGTGGGCCTCAGCACCCTCCTCTTCCCCCCTCACCCCTAAGCCCTCACACTCACAACTATGGCAATCCTCGGCCCCTCAAATCCTCAGCAGGCCCCCTTATCCTGTTCTGGGCACACCCCCACACCCAGGCTCTTAGGCTCCCAAGCCGGGAATCCTCAGGCAACCAAAGCGATTGGTGGCAGATGGGCCACTGGTCTGCGGAGAAAGGTCACGGGGGAAGGAGCCCCTGGAGGGGTGGGATGGGTCGCATTCACCGGGAGACTGTGCCACATTGTAGCGGCTGAGTGTGGGAGGAGGAGGGGCACTGGGGAATGGAGTAGATTTCACACATTCAGGGCCTGAATGGAGAGCTGTCTCCTTGGGCTTTGATGTGCTAATCTGATCCTGGGTGGGGGGAGGGTCTCCCTCCCTGGGAGAGGCTAGAAAAAGTGGTCTCACCTAACAGAACCACTAGATGTGGGGCCATCTGGCTCCCTCATCTCCCCCAAGTGTGGTCTCTCAGAAGAGAACACATGGCATGGTGGTCTGAACAGTTTGGGACACAAAGTTAAGTCAGGTCCTTCACTGCAGCTCTTCTCAGAGCCTTGATAGCTATCCATGGGCACCGTGATTCGGGGTGGAATTCACAACGTTGATCCAGTTATCCAGTTCAAATCCCTTGTGGGATTCCATGTGGGAGGGACTTAAGAAGAGTGAGTTTGTGAGCCTAGAACGGTGGGCCGTGCCTTTAATCTAGGCATTGGTGATTGAAGATCTCAAGTTCAAAGCCCAACCTGGGTTACATAGTGAGATTCTGTCTCCAAAAACCATCATCATCATCATCATCATCATCATGCTAAAATCAGTACCCCCAGTCCTGCTGGTTCAGTGGCCTTCCTCTGCTGTTTCCGAGGAGGGAAGGTACCACAGCAGAGATGCGATTTACTAAAAGACAACACAAGGGTGAGCCTTCTGGAATGTTCCTGTGCTTCCGCATTCCTGACACTGGCCTTGGCTCCGTTGCAGATGGCCGGCCCATCGGGGTGGAAGGCATTCAGGTGCTCGGCACGGGGAACTCATCATCTCCGATGTGACGGTCCAGCACTCGGGGCTCTATGTCTGTGCAGCCAACAGGCCTGGCACCCGGGTGAGGAGGACGGCCCAGGGCCGGCTGGTGGTGCAAGGTAGGAGGCCAAGCCTTTCCCTCGCCCCCTCCGTATCCGTGGCCCACACCACATTGTATTAACACGCACGCTGCATCCCCTCAATGGCGGGTCTTACCAGCCCTGCCCCTCGCGGTCCACGGACCCCAGGCTAGGTCCAAGACAGCAGCCGTCTCCCTAGGAGAGTGGAGACCAGTCATGTGGACGGAGCGTTCTCAGACCTGCGGCCCGTGTACCCCTCAATGGCCCGAGTTGCCCCCCAACCCTGAGGAAAAGTACCATTTTCTAACTCAGTTGGTTGTCACACATGTCCGGCTACCAGTGATTTCATTCACACCTGTGACACTTCCACGCTCACACCTGTCCATGTGATCTGGTGTTCTTATTTCATTACACACGCACGCACGCACGCATGCACGCACGCACACACGCAGCACGCACACCGACAGCAGCTCCTACCTCACTCCCAGGTGTGGGGCCCTCAACTGTCCCTGCCAGCCAGCAGCCGGGGGTCCTGATTTCCATTTCCAGAGGTTTCCAGGGGTTTTCCCTCCCACAGCGCAGAAGAGATGGGAGCTGGGAAATCGGGAACTTAACTGTCATTTGTTTAGCATGCTACGTGCCACTAATCCGTCCATATGAAAATGATGGAGTATTTCATCCGGGTGTTAATAGAGATCACGGTCGCAAATTGGAGGAGAGTAGAATTGAGTGGGGGGGCTTATCTACTCAGCTATACCACTCTTAGAAGTGCAGCCAGACCTATTAGCACATTTATTTATTTAACAATTTCCTGAACTGGGAGCTGGGCTCCGTGCCTTCAGAACAATGTCAGTCTTTTAAATAGTCCGAAGATGAAATCCTTTTCCATGATGCTTGGGGTAGAAAAGGATGGGGGGGAACAAGCCTTTGGGGGTCCTTCCCCTCATACCCTGCTCATGGCCGTCCCTGTTTCTCTCCATCTGCCCGTCTCGCTTCCACATGTTTCCTTGTGCTCACCCAGCGCCGCCGAGTTTACCAGCATCCCAGTCATCTCCAGGCCGGCCGGAACTACAGCCGTGTTCACCTGCCAAGTCCAGGGCGAGCCGCCTCCTCACGTCACGTGGCTCAAGAATGGACAGGTGTGGGGCCTGGAGGCC